>CANNZV010002465.1:0-51636 GCA_947561585.1 Caprella mutica
CATAGGATTTTTTTGATTTTCAAAAAAAAAATCAGTATGAATTTATATATGTACAGGGGCAATTTTCCGGGTGGCAATCTTCCCACAGTGGCAATTTTCCGGGTGGCAATCTTCCTACAGTGGCAATTTTCCGGATGGCAATCTTCCCACAGTGGCAATTTTCCGGGTGGCAATCTTCCTACAGTGGCAATTTTCCCAGTGGCAGTTTTCCCAGTGGCAATTTTCCAGAAAATTTAAAATTTTGTTTCTCTTTAAATAGTCATTAATGTTTAAAAAAGCTTAACGAAATGTTAATTTGATGTATAATTGTTGTTTTGTTATACTTTATAGATTGTCAATAAATAAAATCAATATACCAATGACTTGTTTGTCGTAAAATATAATTTGTATTTAGTTCAATAATTTAAACAATAACAAGTTGAGTCAGAGAAGAATGAGTCAAGACATATAAATACATCTGACAAAGTAAAGATAGTTCTATATTATATCATGATATTTAAATTAAAATAAAGTTTATTTTGAAGCTCTGGCCCTTGTAACCCATTTTCACATTCATTTCTTTATACATTATTCATTCATTTCCTATTTTCACATTCATTTCTTTATACATTATTCATTCATTTCCTATTTTCACATTCCTTTTCTATTTTCACATTCATTCCCTATTTTCACATTCATTTTCTATTTTCACATTCACTTCCTATTTTCACATTCATTTCCTATTTTCACATTCATTTTCTATTTTCACATTCATTTCCTATTTCACCTTCATTTCCTATTTTCACATTCATTTCTTATTTTCACATTCATTTCCTATTTTCACATTCATTTCCTATTTTCACATTCATTTCCTATTTCACATTCATTTCCTATTTTCACATTCATTTCCAATTTTCACATTCATTTCCTATTTCACATTCATTTCCTATTTTCACATTCATTTCCTATTTTCACATTCATTTCCTATTTCACATTCATTTCCTATTTCCACATTCATTTCCTATTTCACATTCATTTCCTATTTTCACATTCATTTCCTATTTCCACATTCATTTCCTATTTCACATTCATTTCCTATTTTCACATTCATTTCCTATTTTCACATTCATTTCCTATTTTCACATTCATTTCCAATTTTCACATTCATTTCCTATTTCACATTCATTTCCTATTTCCACATTCATTTCCTATTTTCACATTCATTTCCTATTTTCACATTCATTTCCTATTTTCACATTCATTTCCTATTTTCACATTCATTTCCTATTTTCACATTCATTTTCTATATTCACATTCATTTCCTATTTCACCTTCATTTCCTATTTCACATTCATTTCCTATTTTCACATTCATTTCCTATTTTCACATTCATTTCCTATTTTCACATTCATTTTCTATTTTCACATTCATTTCCTATTTCACCTTCATTTCCTATTTTCACATTCATTTCCTATTTTCACATTCATTTCCTATTTCACATTCATTTCCTATTTCCACATTCATTTCCTATTTCACATTCATTTCCTATTTTCACATTCATTTCCTATTTCCACATTCATTTCCTATTTCACATTCATTTCCTATTTTCACATTCATTTCCTATTTTCACATTCATTTCCTATTTTCACATTCATTTCCAATTTTCACATTCATTTCCTATTTCACATTCATTTCCTATTTCCACATTCATTTCCTATTTTCACATTCATTTCCTATTTTCACATTCATTTCCTATTTTCACATTCATTTCCTATTTTCACATTCATTTCCTATTTTCACATTCATTTTCTATATTCACATTCATTTCCTATTTCACCTTCATTTCCTATTTCACATTCATTTCCTATTTTCACATTCATTTCCTATTTTCACATTCATTTCCTATTTTCACATTCATTTTCTATTTTCACATTCATTTCCTATTTCACCTTCATTTCCTATTTTCACATTCATTTCTTATTTTCACATTCATTTCCTATTTTCACATTCATTTCCTATTTTCACATTCATTTCCTATTTCACATTCATTTCCTATTTTCACATTCATTTCCAATTTTCACATTCATTTCCTATTTTCACATTCATTTCCTATTTTCACATTCATTTCCTATTTTCACATTCATTTCCTATTTTCACATTCATTTCCTATTTTCACATTCATTTCTTATTTTCACATTCATTTCCTATTTTCACATTCATTTCCTATTTCCACATTCATTTCCTATTTCACATTCATTTCCTATTTTCACATTCATTTCCTATTTTCACATTCATTTCCTATTTTCACATTCATTTCCAATTTTCACATTCATTTCCTATTTCATATTCATTTCCTATTTCCACATTCATTTCCTATTTTCACATTCATTTCCTATTTTCACATTCATTTCCTATTTTCACATTCATTTCCTATTTTCACATTCATTTCTTATTTTCACATTCATTTCCTATTTTCACATTCATTTCCTATTTCCACATTCATTTCCTATTTCACATTCATTTCCTATTTTCACATTCATTTCCTATTTTCACATTCATTTCCTATTTTCACATTCATTTCCAATTTTCACATTCATTTCCTATTTTCACATTCATTTCCTATTTTCACATTCATTTCCTATTTCACATTCATTTCCTATTTCCACATTCATTTCCTATTTCACATTCATTTCCTATTTTCACATTCATTTCCTATTTCCACATTCATTTCCTATTTCACATTCATTTCCTATTTTCACATTCATTTCCTATTTTCACATTCATTTCCTATTTTCACATTCATTTCCAATTTTCACATTCATTTCCTATTTCACATTCATTTCCTATTTCCACATTCATTTCCTATTTTCACATTCATTTCCTATTTTCACATTCATTTCCTATTTTCACATTCATTTCCTATTTTCACATTCATTTCCTATTTTCACATTCATTTTCTATTTTCACATTCATTTCCTATTTCACCTTCATTTCCTATTTCACATTCATTTCCTATTTTCTTTAGTTCATTATATACTATTCATTGCGTAGCTTAGAATTATTGCGCAATAATTATATTATTTGTTCAAATCATAGCCATGTCTATAACATACAGGGTAAGTTCCAAATTATCGGTCAGTACTACATCTTCGGTCATATAAGAAAAAAATAAACTGACCGATAATTCGGAGCTTATCCTATAGTTTTTTTTTAGATTTGAGTAAGGCATTAGAACACATGTATCTCATGAAAGTTATTTGATGAGTTATATATTACGTATATAATAAATGTTTTCATCACTATTTTGTCATAGAGAACTGTTTCAGTAAATATATCTTTATTTATTTAAGCTACAGTAACCATGTTGAAATTACAGACTCATGATCGTGATTTTGTTTCAGCTTAGACAAATGGCGATCATGAAACAGCATTTGGGAAAAAAAGATTTACGGCGGGCCATAGAAGATTATGATGGGTTTCGTCATATATTATCAATCTTCTGAGGCCCCATCATAACTTCAAATGAGAAATAAGCTTTATAAAAATAATATAATGTTTAGAAGCAGCTTCTTATACGTACTAATATGAAATTGTTAATAAAATTAAGTATCTTATAAAACAATTGTTTTATTCTTAATGCAGAAGTAATTAACATTATACAATAGCAGGTATTATAATTTGTCTGCTAAATCAAAATTATTATTTTAAAATAATTATTGTTTTTGTTGTAAAACAATGTATATAATAGTGAATTGTGCTGATTATATATAGGATGAAATTCATTGGATTTTTGTTCAATAATTGAAACGATGTGAATAATCCAGAAAAATATGTATATATAGAAACAATAAGAGTGATGTTACACGAGTGTTTTTGGAGCGTTTTCAACGCTCCCAAAGCGTCGCATAAAATATAATATACGTATGATATGCAGAGTCAAAAATGCTGTGAAAACGCTCTGCAAAAACGCTTGTGTAACCAAAGAATTTTATCAAACAATCTCGTGGTTAACTAATATTTAAATTGTTTTACAACAAAAAATAATTATTTATAATTAAATTGTTTTACAACAAAAAATAATTATTTATAATTTAATGGTTTTACAACAAAAAATAATTATTTATATTTAAATTGTTTTACAACAAAAAATAATTATTTACAATTAAATTGTTTTACAAAAAGAAAAAAATTATTTATAATTAAATTGTTTTACAACAAAAAATAATAAATTATAATTAAATTGTTTTACAACAAAAAATAATTATTTATAATTAAATTGTTTTACAACAGAAAATAATTATTTATAATTAAATTGTTTTACAACAAAAATAATTATTTACAATTAAATTGTTTTACAACAAAAAATAATTATTTATAATTAAATTGTTTTACAACAAAAAATAATTATTTATACTTAAATTGTTTTACAACTAAAAATAATTATTTATAATTAAATTATTTTACAACAAAAAATAATTATTTATAATTAAATTATTTTACTACAAAAAATAATGCCTATCAGTACCTATATGTGTTAATTCCCACTTTCCGAGTACTGCTTTACGTTCTACTAATTAATAATTGGAAATAATAACAAATTATTTCATAAGTAGGTATTTATTGACTTGAAATAAATGGTTTTATCAAAGATGTCTCCGAGTGAAATTATTTATTTATAAAAATGGATTTTACTGCAACAATAATTCAATATCTAAGATAATGAATAATTAAAATAATTGTAACTAAATCACCATGATTCATGTAAGAATTATGTTGATTTTATATCTATAGATATAGATAGAAACCAAACTAAGTAAAACACTAGGCATCATATACGCATCACGTGGCCATTTTAATACAAAGAATCTGCTTTTAATTTACCACTCACTCGCTTATCCCATTTTAATACAATCTATTTTAATTTATGGTAGAAGTTGTACTAGTTTTATCGAGCCACTGAGAGTTTTAATGAACAATATTTTAAGAGTTATTTTAAGAGTTATTTTAAGAGTTATTTTAAGAGTTGTTTTAAGAGTTGTTTTAAGAGTTATTTTAAGAGTTATTTTAAGAGTTGTTTTAAGAGTTGTTTTAAGAGTTATTTTAAGAGTTATTTTAAGAGTTATTTTAAGAGTTATTTTAAGAGTTATTTTAAGAGTTATTTTAAGAGTTATTTTAAGAGTTATTTTAAGAGTTATTTTAAGAGTTATTTTAAGAGTTATTTTAAGAGTTATTTTAAGAGTTATTTTAAGAGTTATTTTAAGAGTTATTTTAAGAGTTATTTTAAGAGTTATTTTAAGAGTTATTTTAAGAGTTATTTTAAGAGTTATTTTAAGAGTTATTTTAAGAGTTATTTTAAGAGTTATTTTAAGAGTTATTTTAAGAGTTATTTTAAGAGTTATTTTAAGAGTTATTTTAAGAGTTATTTTAAGAGTTATTTTAAGAGTTATTTTAAGAGTCATTTTAAGAGTCATTTTAAGAGTTATTTTAAGAGTTATTTTAAGAGTCATTTTAAGAGTTATTTTAAGAGTTATTTTAAGAGTTATTTTAAGAGTTATTTTAAGAGTTATTTTAAGAGTTATTTTAAGAGTTATTTTAAGAGTTATTTTAAGAGTTATTTTAAGAGTTATTTTAAGAGTTATTTTAAGAGTTATTTTAAGAGTTATTTTAAGAGTTATTTTAAGAGTTATTTTAAGAGTTATTTTAAGAGTTATTTTAAGAGTTGTTTTAAGAGTTGTTTTAAGAGTTATTTTAAGAGTTATTTTAAGAGTTATTTTAAGAGTTATTTTAAGAGTTATTTTAAGAGTTATTTTAAGAGTTATTTTAAGAGTTATTTTAAGAGTTATTTTAAGAGTTATTTTAAGAGTTATTTTAAGAGTTATTTTAAGAGTTATTTTAAGAGTTATTTTAAGAGTTATTTTAAGAGTTATTTTAAGAGTTATTTTAAGAGTTATTTTAAGAGTTATTTTAAGAGTTGTTTTAAGAGTTATTTTAAGAGTTATTTTAAGAGTTATTTTAAGAGTTATTTTAAGAGTTATTTTAAGAGTTATTTTAAGAGTTATTTTAAGAGTTATTTTAAGAGTTATTTTAAGAGTTATTTTAAGAGTTATTTTAAGAGTTATTTTAAGAGTTATTTTAAGAGTTGTTTTAAGAGTTGTTTTAAGAGTTATTTTAAGAGTTATTTTAAGAGTTATTTTAAGAGTTATTTTAAGAGTTATTTTAAGAGTTATTTTAAGAGTTATTTTAAGAGTTATTTTAAGAGTTATTTTAAGAGTTATTTTAAGAGTTATTTTAAGAGTTATTTTAAGAGTTATTTTAAGAGTTATTTTAAGAGTTATTTTAAGAGTTATTTTAAGAGTTATTTTAAGAGTTATTTTAAGAGTTATTTTAAGAGTTATTTTAAGAGTTATTTTAAGAGTTATTTTAAGAGTTATTTTAAGAGTTATTTTAAGAGTTATTTTAAGAGTTATTTTAAGAGTCATTTTAAGAGTTATTTTAAGAGTTATTTTAAGAGTCATTTTAAGAGTTATTTTAAGAGTTATTTTAAGAGTTATTTTAAGAGTTATTTTAAGAGTTATTTTAAGAGTTATTTTAAGAGTTATTTTAAGAGTTATTTTAAGAGTTATTTTAAGAGTTATTTTAAGAGTTATTTTAAGAGTTATTTTAAGAGTTATTTTAAGAGTTATTTTAAGAGTTATTTTAAGAGTTATTTTAAGAGTTATTTTAAGAGTGCGCAGACACAACAATGTACCTGAAATAAGAACTAATAGTATGTATAGTAAATTGAATATTTTAAAATTTGATGATATGTATAACTATTTTTCAATGAAATTTTTACGTAAGGCCCTATTCAACGACGAAAACCTTTTCCAAACCTATTTTAGCACCCACATTTCTGATCATAGCCACAATACCCGAACAATTTCCAACAACACCAATCTAAACCTTCCCCACATTAGAACAGAAGTAGAACGTAATTCCCCCATTTTTAGATCTATTGAACTCTGGCGAAGTTTACCTCCATTTTTATTAGTACCCATGTCTGATTTCAAATTCAAAAAACTTTTTAAGAAATATTGCCTTGATAACTATGTCGTTGAATAGTGTCTTTTTAAATCAGCATCGTGGGCTTTTCTATTTTTTTACTGTATGAATTTTAATTTAGAATTTTAAAATGAAATTTTTAATTTTAGTAATTTATAGGTTCTATAAGATTTTAATTCTTTTAGGAACCAACACTGTACAATTGTTTTAGTAACTCTGTATTATGTTCAATTGAATTTTTCTGTAAAAGTGTGAAATATAAATAAAAATAAAAAATAAAATAAGTTATAGAAGCCATCTTGAAATGTTTATGACTGTGATTATGTTTCAGCTTAAACTTGTTAGAATACTTGAACATATTATACTGTACTTAATTTATTACATTATAAACAAATTATTAAATTCATGTTTTTCCTCCAATTATCGGGATGTTTTTCTTTAGTTTATTCAATACTTTTATTGCGTAGCTTAAAATCATTTTAAAACTGAATACCATTTGTTCAAGTCATAGCCGTGTGTTTTTTCATAGATTTCATAGGACTTTTGAACATGTATCTCATGAACGTCTATTTGGTAAATTTAGAAATATACGTATATATTTAATGTTTTCATCACTATTTTGTTTAAGAGCACTATTTCAGTACATACGTATTATTATTATTAAGTTAAAAATGAATAAATTATAGATGAACTTGATTATGTTTCAGCTTATAGAAAAAATCAAACCACCGCAACGTTTCGGAGAAAAATCCACCTTACCTTCCTTCATTCAAAAATAAATACTTCAACATCGCCCAATAATAACTCCATTTCTTAAAACCATTAATAAAGATTAAAATCTCTACCCCATTCCTATCTATATTTTATCCATAGGGTTTTCACTCTCACGTAATGAAGATACTTCTATAATTAGGTCGCTAAACCAATGCTCCTTTTTTCATTGTGTCACTGTGATGAGGTATGGAGATAGTAGAGATAGATAGTACCTAGATAGTACCTAGATAGTACCTAGATAGTACCTAGATAGTACCTAGATAGTACCTAGGTAGTACCGAGATAGTAGAGATATACCTGACCTTTTGTAGGCCTTTGACATCTTACTAATTAACATGGTTAGAAAAATCTGATAGCTGATCATGAAAGGACCTATAGTCTTTTTTCAATTTAGGCTGGTAAATAAATAAATACAGTTTCATAGTATCGGTCAGATAAGAAAAATGTAACTCATTATTTTAATTGGTATCCATGATACATACTCGTGATTTTAATTGGTATTCATGATATGATTGATACCTGCAGGTGTCATGGATACTAATTAAAATAATGAGTTAATCTAGGTAGATTTTTTTCTTATCTGATCGATAATGTGGAACCGTTCTACAACTCTGAACTTCGGTGGAGAGGGGGGGGGGGGAGTTGTTAGTAAGTCCCGAAGTTATCGGACGGTTTCACATTTTCGATCATAAAAGAAAAAATACATGATAATTAATATTTATCTTTCATTTTGACTTTTAAATCAAAAAATAGCATCCATTCATGTTCCCTCCCCCATTATTGTTGAGTCCACTTTCATAAGAATTATTTAAATAATCTATTTATAAATAAATGAGAAATAGAGTTGGTATTATATTAAAAATTAGATTACATGTAGGTAGCTATCCATTCTACCACCTCCATTTATGATTATTTGTGTCCTAAACCGAAGATCTCCCTTCTCTTTTAATTAGTCTACAGTAGTTAATTCGGTAAAAGCTATTCTGTTAACATTTGTGTTTGTACTTCTACCTGTGTTGAGGTTTTTATGTAATTCCCACATAAGATATAGACCAGTCCTACGAATAACCCAAATGAAACCCAAATGAACCCCAATGAACCCAAATGAACCCCAATGAACCCAAATGAAACCCAAATGAACCCAAATGAACCCAAATGAAATCCAAATGAACCCAAATGAACCCAAATGAACCCAAATGAACCCCAAATGAACCCAAATGAACCCAAATGAAACCAAAATGAACCCAAATGAACCCAAATGAAACCAAAATGAACCCAAATGAACCCAAATGAAACCAAAATGAACCCAAATGAAACCAAAATGAACCCAAATGAACCCAAATGAACCCAAATGACAATGGTAGATGGGACACATGACAATGGTAGATGGGATACATGTAAAAAATCAGATTTTAAATTTTACTTGAACTCTATTTTTAATTTACGTATTAATACAATATTTACATTATTTCAAAATTGGGTGCACTTCTTGTGGGTCACCCTGTATATTATTATTAGTTTATTACGTAAAATGAATTTGGAAATTAGCACAATATAGGTACAAGCTACTTCTTAGTACTTCAAGAAAGTAACTAGGCTTGTGTTCATGGCAGACTTTCATTTCAAACAGCTTTTCATTTTGTTCCATATCTTTATTAAAGTTTAGAAGGTAGGTAAATTGCATAGCCGACTTTATATAAAGTCGGCTATGTAAGTTGTCAACACCAGGATACAGTAACATAGGGTATGGTAATCAGCTGATAGAATCTATAGTTTGACGTGACCACCGGATGACTGGAAATGGCGACTCTGACCACACTTTGAAACATGGGAAAACCTACTTAAACTTAGCACTTCTAAATTTAATTTTTTTCTGATCAATTACTAACTAGGCATTGGTTAAATTGTATTCCATTATTTTTTTCCTTATTTGTTATTCATAGGAACTACAATTTAGCAGTTAACTAGCACTACTTTACGCTCCTAGGTAGCATATTTTCAAGACCCTATTTTTTATAGATAAGTTAAAGAAATTAACAATAAAAACACACCTGAATTTTATCTATATATTCAACTTTGAGGTTCAATCGCCATTTTCGCTTTTCTTATGTAGCAAACCCCTTTAAAATGACTTCAAACTTCTCGATATTAACATGCAAATACGAGGAATTATAAGCCACTCGGTCACAAACAAGGAATGTGTTGTTGTGGTGACGTCATATTTTTGTGTCGTCTGCTAGGTACTATACCCGATTATGTTCCTGTACCGTGGTCAACACTGACCTGAGGTGATTTTGTTTCAGCTTATAAACTGACGTTTTCCGGATGTCCAGATTAAGGAGCTTAGCTAGTTATTAACCTAATTACCTATATTAGTTATTTGATGAATTGCCATTACGCTTGGGTGATTTTTTGGAGTTTCAAAATAAGTAAATGAAATTATTTTGTTAAATATTTTCTCATCATACTCGCCAGTATTTTAAATGTGGAAGCGTCCGATAACTCGGAATTTACCCTAAAGCAGTCATTTTGATTCTTTTCATGCATATGTATTAGTGTTTAGAATTAGAACTTAGATTTTAATGTAAGGAGTTAGTAATGATGGAGACAATAATGAAAAGATGTTAAATAGTACCAAATACAGTGAAGGGATATTAACAAAACATATTCCATTGTTGGCAAACTACTTATTTCTAAAGTTACTTTAAACAAAAGTAAGCATTTATTAAAATAAATATAGCTTCTTACGATTATATAGATATTAGGTTTCTTTTGATCAGGTATATTCTGATGAATTATATATATAGGTACTATATTATTAAATCTTATAAAATATAAGGGGAATATATGTAACATAACATATAATAAAACTATATTGATACTATGTATATCAATATTTTACATTTGTAGTTATGTTCCTTCTGAATATTTATCTAATAAAATAATCATAGATAAACGTTTCAAGTCATGACATATGATTCCATGACTCAGGTGTACAATCCACGTGTACACAGGCAATAGTTTGGTAACATTTGGCATATCTGCATTGGACTGTAGAAAAAGCCGGCCAACAAGCTTAGCATATATGATTATTTAGCACAACGCATAAATAGCTATTTAATAGATTGGAATATTAATAGTAGACTTAAATGTGTCAATATTTATAAAAAGAGTGAGATTTGTAACTGTTAAAACACTCCTTAACTATTTGTCCTTTTTCCTCAGTTGACTCTCTGAGTAACAAACTGGTTCAAATTTAACAACCACTTTTAGTATATGAAAAATTACACTTTGCAGGTTAATGCCACATTAATGTGAGCTAGGTTTCCTATTCCATTTAGCTAGGCTGCAGTCTTCACATTTAATATCGCTACAATGGCGTCCAATATATTTTTCTCCTGTTTTTTCTTACTTTTGGCTACATATGCAGCAACACAAAGCGATCAGGACAGTCATATGTACATGAAAAGAGAACACTCTCTCATCAAACCATACCAAGGTGAGTTTGGGTTCCATATACTTTTACAATCACTTTATTTAATTAAAGTTATTCAGTTATCTACCTAACTCAATATGTAACACTTTTTAACTAGACTCTATGAATTGGATATGATTTTATATTAGTTAGTAGGTAGCTACTTTTCTTTAAGTAGCACTGTACCAGTGTACCTCATAAGTATCTAAAAGCTGAGCGGCGCACCACATTACGGCGCACCACTGTACTTTCTATTAATGACCTCAATGTGAAAAACTGTTATGTAGTTTGTTGTATCCGCTAGTTTGTTGTTCTGCACACTTCATGATTGTTTAATGACCTGGTAGGGGGGTTCGGGGGGCGGCACGCCCCCCGATACATCTACCTAACGGCCAACTGATAAGTTTTTATTTACATCTCAGACTGGAAGTTTACAATAGTTACCCCATAAAATTACAATTACAGTTTTCTATGATGAATTTTATTTTCTATTCCAAATTAAACATCTCAATCAAATAAAACTGTGTAGTATAAACATTGGATTCAGGTACCGTCAGGTGTCAGACATAAATTTGATACCTACGACACCAGTCTGCAGAAACTGGTTAAGTGTTCGTAGAGATCTCTTAATGTGTTCGTAGCAAAATTAATGTAAATATAGGAATTAATTCAAAATTGTTCGGAGAGAAAATCCCAAATATCTCACATTTTCTGCAGACTGGCTACGACAATTACCTATCAAATTCACTCCATTTGTCATTAATCTGTATTCAAATTACCTATCTAATAGAATCATTAGAATGTACAGTGGTGCGCCGTAATCTGGTGCGCCGTACTGGTGTGCGCCCAAGTAATAAAGCATGTGAGTTTGTGACAGTTATTTTGAGCCCTTCAAATGTAAATGGCGAGTTTTTATCTATTTTTCTCCTATGCTACCTACAATGTTAATTTGGAGAGAATTTATGAAAATTTGATCATTTGGAGAGAATTTCTTGAATTTTGGAGAGAGCTGGAGAGACAAATGGTGAGTTTATGATTGAGACATACTATTTTACTTGGGTGTGCGCCGCTCAGCCAGACTGGAAAACATAAATTCTAACAGAGTTACTCCTAACTTCATGCGTTCCCATTAGTGATGTTTATCATCACAAGTTCACAACAAGCCCAATTGTGAAGCATAAATGACTTATTTTACATTAGTTTTCACTGCGGAGTTGAAATTTACAAAAAATTTTACTGATTTCTGCATTTTTTTGGGTTAAAATGAGTAATTTTTGTTCATTCTAAATTCCTAACAGAGTTACTAGTCAATCTGAAAGGAGTTATTATTCCACTCTGGCCGCTCAGCTTTTAGATACGTATCCTGTACCTAGTAACCTAGCCTTAAGGCTTAAAGTAGGACTTAGGCCGCCAGACTGCAAGAACTGGTGAACTGTTCTCCAAGAAATCTTCTATTTTGCTTTTGGCTTCTGTTCTCAGTAAAATACATGTAAATATAGGAGGAAATTAAGGATTGTTCGCACAGAAAATGTTAGAAATGTCCCATGTTCTGCAGACTGGACTTAGGGTCACGCAGGTAAATTGCGGCCCTTCAATTTTTAATTGCGCCCTTCTCAAGAGAGTCTCAAAAACAATCTGAACCAAAATTACATTAAAATGTTGCATAGCTATCAAAATCAGCGCAGTGCATACTATAATCCCAGTCTGCAGAATATGGAACATTTTTCCAAGACTCTCTGCGGGAGTTTTTGATTGAATTTTTAGAAATTGGAGATCTCTGCGGGAGATCTTGAATTAATTCCTATGTTACCATTAATTTAGCTGCGGGAGATTCTGAATTAATTCCTATGTTACCATTAATTTAGCTGCGGGAGATTCTGAATCTGCTACTGAGAGTCAGAGAGTAACTATCTCTCAAATTAAAATCTCTGCGGGAGAAGAGACACATTCTGCAGACTGGCAGTATAATCCATGTTTCAAAGGGTGGCATGGAAGTCGCCAGTTTAGTGAGAAATTGGATCCAGGTTGCCACATTTAAGATACTTTAGAGAAATTTGACTTTCTAGTTAAGATTTTACACTTGGAAACATCATTATGCTTCATTTCTGATGCATGTGCATCTCTTGAGACTATTATATGAGTGATTTAGGTACTTGTTATTTACATGTTTTTCAACTTATTTAACCCCTCAAAAGTCGCCAATATACTGGCGACTTTGTCCATACTTTAAAACATGGGCTATAATTTATTACTTAATGTTTTTAACGAGTGTTTTGAAGATATGACTTTTCTGATGTTAGAGGCCCTCAGGCCGCAGTTAGTTAGTAGGCCGCAATTTACCTGCTTGACCCTAGTAGGTACCTACTGGCCAGATTGCATTCTATGTGAATTTTTTTCGATACTCGCGGTCTTCTAAAAGACATTTATATGGAGTTTCAAAACATCGCGGCTCATGAAATGTGAATTTTCACTTATTCAAATATTCCCGGTCCGTTAATATATTAATTTTTGTTTTTCCACGGTTCCTAATTGGCAACAAGTAACGAGTTCTCCATATACAATTATTCGGCGCTCTACACAGTCATTTGTTATTTAGCTTATTAAGTATAACTGTATAAGTATCCCAGTCTGTATTTGGTGCACAAAATTCCACTGACTTTTTGAAAAAGCTGAGAAAATCCACCATAAATTTCCTGTAATATTAAATAGTGTAATTTAGCTGATCCACCAACATTCTCCCATTTTTCCACCGAAAATTAATGGTAACAAAGGAATAAATAGCTAAATATCCACCGACTTTGTCAGAATATTATTTTCAATGAAAAAAATTCCACCAACAAGTCAGTGGAATTTACCATGAAATACAGTCTAGTAAGTATCCCGATACTTGGAAGTTAATTATAAGTAACCAAATCTAGTAATCGCTCCTTCCACCACGGCTCTCTTTATTTTACACGGCTCGCAGTTTCTATCCCACTTCTCCCATGTTTTAAAGTATGGACAAAGTTGCCAGTATATTGGCGACTTTTGAGGGGTTAAACAAGTTGGAAAATCTGTAAATAACAAGTAAATCACTCCTAAAATAGTCTCAAGAGATACACATGCATGATGATGTTTCTTTGTGTAAAATCTAACTTAGGAAGACAAATTTCTCCTTTAAAGTATCTTAAATGTGGCGACCTGGATCCATTTTCTCACTTAACTGGCGACTTTCCTACCACACATTAAAACATGGCACGTCTCGCAGTTTCTATCCTACGGCTCACGTTTTTATCCCACGGCTCAGATATGATATTTCCCACGGCTCTTCAAATAACTTGTTGGTGAAATGGTGGCTCTTAGACAACAACTAATGCAATCTGGCCTACCGGCTGGCGGCTACCTTATAATGTTTTAGACCTAGTAACTAGATTAAATTTTGGTAGGATAACTAATATTTATTTTGTCATTTAGGTAGGTACTATTATTTTAAAATTTAAATTTTGCTCGACAGTCTACACTATTTTTACTGTCATGTTACAGAGTATATCGGTTAAAGCCAATTAGGTAATTGGCTTAGATTTCAAAAGGCCAAAACTCAGATATGTCTAATTGGCTTTAAATTTTGAATTAATTCCTATGTTCCAATGTTAATTTTGGCTTGAAATCTTCAATGAAATAATGAGCCAAATTGGCTTGGCTCAGAATTTTTGGGAAATTTTGGCTCAAAAATTGGCTTACAATTTAGTGAATTTTCCAGCCTCTTTCTTAAACTGTTAAACATGGACTGGTTAGTTCATTCATCAATAATTATAAACTAGTTAGTAGCCTTAGTTTTATTAAATTCTTTTGCCTTCTTGATTGGCCAGTCTGTATACAGTATTTGGTGCAAAAAATTCTACTGACTTTTCCAAAAAGCTGAAAAAATCCAACATAAATTTGAAATTTCCAGTTATTTGGCTGATCCACCAACATTTTCCCTATTTATCCACCTAAAATTAATGGTAACATAGGAATCAATAGCTAAAAATCCACCGACTTTGGCACTTTACCAGAATATTATTTTCCAATGGAAAAAATTCCACCGACACCAGTCTGCACCAGATTGTATTTGGTGGTAAATTCCAAGGATATATTGGGACATATACAATTTCTCTAATGAAAATATTTCTGCAATGTTGGAGGACTAGAGAAATTGATGAAAAATGTTGGCAGCTATTTCTCAGATTTTTAAAAAATCAGAGGAGTTAAGTGCACCAAATACAAACTGGAGTCTGCAAAGCGCGTCCATCCATGTTTCAAAGTATGGACAAAGTCGCCAGTATATTGGCTACTTTTGAGAGGTGAATTAAGTTGAAAAACATCTAAATAACAAGTAAATCGCTCATAAAATAGTCTCAAGAGATGCATATGTATCAGACATGAAGCATGAGCCATGAGGATATTTTCAAGTGTAAAATCTTCACTGGGAAGTCAAATTTCTTCTTTAAAGTATCTTAAATGTGGCAACCTGGATCTATTTACTCACTAAACTGGCGACTTACCTGCCACACTTTGAAACATGGGCGTCCATGTCGCCAAAGATCTTTGGAGACTATATTGGAGGGAAAATTCATCAAAACATTAACAAGATCTTTGTGACTTTTCTAATTAATTCCTATGTTTACAGTTTACATGATATTATTGGAGACATATTTAAGAAATTTGGCCATTTTGGAGACAAATTTGAAAATTCTTTCATTTCTTTGAGACTAAATTAATTGTCCTGAAATATGAAATCTTGATGACAGATTTGAGACACTTTGCAGAATGGCACCAACATGTCAGTGGAATTTACCACGAAATACAGGCTGGTTGATCCCCAGACTGCAGGAACTGCTTAAGTATTCTCCAAGAAATCCTCTATTTTGGCTTCTGTTCTCGGTAAAATACATATAAATATAGGAGGAAATTAATGATTGTTCGCACAGAAAATGTTAAAAATGTCCCATATTCTGCTGACTGGGTTGATCCTGGCAGCGATTCTTGAATCTTCCTCTCACTTTCCCTAATGGCTAATGCTGAAATCGTAAAGTGAAATTTTATGAAACTTCACAATTTGTACCTTTCTTTTGTCACCAGGAGTTTAAAGTTTTAACAAGTGAAACTCTTTCAATTTTGTTGATGAGACTAATAGCTCCTGATTTACTGAATCCCATATTTTATCAAAATGAATACAGTAACACAGTAAAAATTCTAGCATAGTAGAAAATTCTCTCCAGAAATTTAGCTCTATTTTCCATTGGCATGTTACTGAGTATTTTAGTTAATGCCAATTAATTGGTTTAGATTTCAAAAGAATAAAACTCAGATATGTATAATTGGCTTAAAATTTTGAATTAATTCCTATGTTCCCTTGTTAATTTTGGCTTGAAATCTTCTAAAAAGGAGCTAAATTGGCTTGGCTCAGAACTTTTGTGAAATTTAGGCTCAAAATTGGGCTTACAATATTCCAGCCTCTGAAACATGGTAGCCTACTTTCTCTCCAATTTTAGTTATTTTACAATTTACAAATGCATTCTCAATTTCTAATACAGAAATTTATTAGAAAATCCTTACCAATTTTCTATCTTCTTTCCACTCTCATGACTCTCCTGGAGTCAAAAGTCCTAGTTAAGTATTTGGCTAGGTTCCCCATACTCTGTAAGACTCTAACCTGATATTTATCATTCAACATATTATTTTATTTATACATGATCTCAATAATTTACCCAATCATGACATTTCAGGCACAGGAACGACAATTCCAGCATGGGATTTCCTGGGCAGCACAATGGTTACGGCTAATTTTGTGCGCCTCACTGGGGATGTGAAGTCTCAGAAAGGAGCTCTCTGGAACAAAGTGCCATGTCAAGTCAGGTTCTGGGAGGTACTCATCCACTTTAAAGTTCACGGCAAAGGAAAAGATCTCTACGGCGATGGCTTCGCTTTCTGGTCAGTCCATTTATTTGTTACCTCTTAAAAGTATTGCATTAAATAGTAATAATTTTTTGATAAAGTTATCATTATCCCTTCCCCTAATTTGTCACATTCTCCTCTCCCACAATTAATGATATTAATTACTTAAAGTTGGCCAACATTTCAAGAATATCTATTTTTGAGATACATAAAGTCATCTGACATGTCATGCACATTTATCACCATGTACCACTGTAGCTATCTTTATAAATCTCATCAAAATCATTTCTACTAACTCAGGTATGCCAAAGAGAAAATGCAGTTTGGGGATGTTTTTGGCAGCAAGGATTACTTCACCGGCTTGGCAGTCATTGCCGATACGTACAGTAACCACAATGCAGTTCATAAAGTGAGTTCTTATGATAGTCATTCAATGAATATTTCTTTAGGGTACGTTCTGAATTAACGGTCAGTTCAACTTCTTCAGTCATTAGGAAAAAATTTGTTTGATAATAATATAATTTTTATTTTTATTGGTATCCATGTAACCTGAAGGTATCATGGATACCAATTAAAATTGAATAATTATTATTAAATCATTTTACTTGTATGACTGAACTTGGAAGTTACCCTAGGAGTAGTTATTGTGGAGGTATTGGAGACTCCTCTCATTTGATATGTGCAAGTTGTTCTTATCTTCATAATTATCTTTTCCAGCACGGTCACCCCTACATCTCTGCAATGGTGAACAATGGAACCATGCACTACGATCACGACACAGACGGCACCCACACCCAGTTGGGAGGCTGTGTGAGCAAATTCAGAAACCTTGATGTTGACACTCACATGTCCATTAAATATGTTCGGGACACACTTACAGGTAAAGCAGATATAGCTGAGTCTTCATAATGCCTTACTATTTACAATTTCTAGATTTATTTCTACCTTTTCTTTTATGGTAATCAATTGCCTTGTTTAAGTAGCTCACTTTAGAGGTAAAAAGCATGCCAAAAACCTAAGGTCGTCAAATTAATGCTGCCAAATCTTATAACCTAAAGAACATTACTGTATGATTGCATAAACATGTAGCTAGTGGGGGTTATTTTTAACATGTCCATGACAAGTTTGCTACAGAAATATTGTTCAATTAAATGTGACAGAGTTTTATAATAAGAATAATTTTCCTTGATCATATGATCACGCATGTCATTAAAGGGTTAACTTTACGTGGCTATTACAGTTCCAATTATATGATTACTAGTAACTCTTTAAATAATGGGTCTTTATTTAATGAGATTACTCATGAAAAAATTTCCACATCATAAATCAACAGTCAAGAAATCTCGCTGCATTATTATGAAAGTTATATATCTAAGAACACATAGGAACAAACCCCTCCATCTAGTGTACTAACAGGATTAAAATAGTTTATGAATTGCCACATAAAATACATGATGAATAACTTGTTAATTCTCTTTTTTCAGTTGGAATGATCATCGATGGTACCAGAGAGTTCAAGGAATGTTTCACAGTGAGTGGTGTGCGTCTTCCTACTGGTTATTTCTTTGGAGTCTCAGCAGCTACTGGAGACCTCAGTGACACCCATGACATTGTCTCCATCAAAACATACGACCTGGTGCCTCTGGAAGGGGATGAGGTGAGCTATAGTCTTATAGTGTGGCTATAACTTTCCACAATATAACACTGACAGTTTAAAACACTATATGATGCTGAAATTTTCATCAAATCATTCAGTTGCATCCTATTTTAATCTTGAGTTTGAAATAATAATTCACGACATTGATTCTATGCATCTGAATTTCTAACCTTTCTCACCAGCTTCTTGAAGACAGAAGTAACGTCATCCCCTCTGCCTCGTTTTACGAAGCCCCCAGAGACCATGTGGATGACCCTAAGCCCTCCACCCTCACTTGGTGGAAGAAGTTGATCCTCCTGATTCTCGGTGTGGCGGGTATATGTGGAGCTGTTTTCATTGGTGGACTTTTTTATGCCAAGCAGAAGGAGCAGCAAAGGAAAAGGTTCTACTGATGAAACATTTAAGAACTTGATGCCTCATGGAACTTTTCTGTTTTTCTTTTGGTGTTAATTTCCAAATTTTTCCATCAATTGTTTTGGTTTTTGAGGATCAGTAATGCACAAAATTAAACTAATTTACTATGCAAATTAACAAGTAATTTTTTCAGTTCTAAAAGGATAAATGACGCAATATCGCAGCTCTAGTTTGGTATTAGGTTTTTGTTGCTCCTTGCACTGTATCTATACAACCTCACAGTTAGTTTATTTATCTACCATTATAACTGCAATAAAAGAGTCCAAATGTGATCTGCTAACTATTAAATATGTTGAATGAATCTTCTTCAGTGTGGTTTTATAATTGCGAATACAGGGTTGGTTGCTGGCCTTAAATTCTCCCTCCATCTTTTTTAAATTCATGACGTTAGCTATACAGAAATTGGGAGACTAGGTTATATTTATTAACTTGCTTGTCTATTCAATTACTGTAACCTATACTAACTACCATCAATTTTATAGGTTATTTAATATCTGCACTTCTTTAAATTTTAAACAGGAATTAAACATTTCAGACTTGATTTGTTGTAAATAATATACAAAAAGGTGTTTTTTTTTATATATAACTGGCTACATACTTACTTTGTTTTCCATGAAACTATTGGTTGATTTAATATCAAGTTTGTCTCTTTTTAATTCAATCCCAATTCTCAAGTTTACTCTTAATTCGCTTGAATACAATTTTATATTATTTGTACGTATTGTGTGGCATTATTTAGAATTAAATACCATTTCTTCCTAGTCAAGTCAGTGGAGAAGTACAACACCTAAAGGTTCTAAAATGCTAAATAGAATGTTCTTTATTTGCTGTCTTAAGTTATTTGAGATATAAAAGTGGTTCGATAGATCAATTTCTATAGTTCGGTTTATAATTTTTGTGCCAAGCTCAGGTTTTGAACCGTTTGTGTTTAAATGGTACAATTTGTGCACTTGTATAATGTCCGACGATGGTGTGGTTTTCAAATTGGTTTAAAAACCACTGATTATAGACTTCAGTGATTTTCATTTATTTACAGCTATAATACTATATCATTCAGTCTGATTCAGAGTTCCATTTTATTTAATCATGAGTATTGGCAACGAGTATTAATGTCTAGACTTTATTATTTAACTAGATTGTGTTTAGAGTTTTGTTGTATGTTGATCTTTTTAGGTGCCCCAAGTTTTTAAAATTTGAGCTAGCAATATCAAACCGATGCTTCCGTACTCATTGTAAATAAAAAACAACTGTAAACTTGATAAATATATTTTTGGGTTTACAAACTTAGTTTTTAATTTATCCCAAAATTAAGTGAATTCATATGGAAATCAGGAAGGAAATACCACAGAAACTGATACCAAAGAGGAGAGGTCTAAAAATGAACATGTTTTTTTTATCTTTATTGAAAACGGTTAATGAATAAAGTATAAACACCGGATGAAAATTTCAATACTAAAATAAAAAAAAAACTCAACAAAATGTTCATTGTGGAGAACACAGATTAATAAAAACCTATGAAATCTTTTACCTATTTAATTCGTATCTTATTGATATTTTAGTCCTATAGTTTTTAATACAAAATTACTTTGCTACATATATGTAAATAATGAAAGACTTTAACCATTACTTGTTATGATGTATTATTAATTTATTACCAAACTGATGGGGTTGAACATCTTTGAAAATAACAAACATGCTGTTAAAAAGATGAATGTTACTGTACTCACGATTGGAATATTAAATTAATCTGGACAATACTAATATTTGAAGAAATAGTTTTAGAAGAAAGTTGCCCTTAAACATAGTCCCCTATCATCATGATCTTGCTCATGGATGCACAAAAGCTACTCTATTAAATCTGAACCAAGAACACCGCTTGTTCTAATATAAAATGAAACCTAATCAACAAAATAATTAATTTACGACACTTCTGGACTTCTTCTACATTATACACAGTCGTTATCAAATACACATAAAAATTAAAAGTACAAACATGTTTTCTAAAAAACTATATTTCTCATATTTTAGTGCATGTTCTAGGATAAGAGATATGAGTAATGGTATTTAAACTGTCTTGTATTAACGAACGATACAAACCAATATAAAATGGTTCTAGGTAAATTGCTCGAAAACAATTGCTCGAAAGACAATTGCTCGAAAACAATTGCTCGAAAAACAATTGCTCGAATGAACAATTGCTCGAAAGAACAATTGCTCGAAAAACAATTGCTCGAACGAACAATTGCTCGAATTTTCAAATTGCTCGAATGAACAAAATTGCTCGAATTATAAAATTACACAGTTTTCGATTTTATAAAAGTCAGTTATTCATGAAGTGGAGCTGCACCTAACAATCCTTGTTTCTTTTTAGTAAATGCTCATTAATCATTCTATAAATGATATTAATTATTACTCATTGTGCATAATCTTTTTTTTTAGACCGTTTGTGTCATATCGTATGTAACATGTGAATTGGAATCATGTGGTGAATCACTACTATTCATGTTTTTTTATCATAAAACCCGAATTTTTTTTGTAGATTTATTAAGACTCTGCCATAACTTTGAGTTATTTCACCTATTGAGGTACCACATACAGATAGGCTAGTAATAAATAAATTTTCAGGTTTTATGAAAAACATAAATAGTACTGATTCACCACATGATTCCAATTCACATGTTACATACGAGATGGCCCAAACGGTTTAAAAAAAAAGAATATGCAGAATGAGTAATAGTTAAAATCATTTATAGAATGATTAATGATCAATTACTGAAAAGAAACAAGGATTGTTAGGTGCAGCTCCACTTCATGAATAACTGACTTTTATAAAATCGAAAACTGTGCAATTTTATAATTCGAGCAATTTTGTTCATTCGAGCAATTTGTTAATTCGAGCAATTGTTCATTCGAGCAATTGTTCGTTCGAGCAATTGTCTTTCGAGCAATTGTCTTTCGAGCAATTGTTCTTTCGAGCAATTGTTCATTCGAGCAATTGTTTTTCGAGCAATTGTTTTCGAGCAATTGTCTTTCGAGCAATTGTTTTCGAGCAATTTACCGGCTACCATATAAAATGGAGGTTAAAGTTCAGGGTGACATAAAAAAATTAATAACTTGCATCAGAAAGTCCTAATAATAAACACACAAATATTTATAAAAAGATACTAAAATGATTCACAACCTAGTAAAAGTGAACCAAAAGATAACCACTCACCTTCTAATCAAAAGGTAACCAGTCACTTTCTAACCAAAAGATAACCAGTCACTTTCTAACCAAAAGATAACCAGTCACTTTCTAACCAAAAGATAACCAGTCACCTTCTAATGAAATGATAACCAGTCACTTTCTAACCAAAAGATAACCAGTCACCTTCTAATGAAATGATAACCAGTCACTTTCTAACCAAAAGATAACCAGTCACCTTCTAATGAAATGATAACCAAAATTATTAGCTATGATAAATTTTCCTTTAGAAAGTTACAATAAATATCATTTGAATAAAATGTAAAGAAGAGTCATTTTTATTTTAGTAATGTGAAGTACAAGCAGTACCTACCTATGCAATGTACTCAAATATAAACAATAGTTACCTTGATACATTTTAGTGGTGGTTAGGAAAAGAGTGAACATTTGCTATAAATACATACAATAGACTTTAATAAAAAACAAATGATTTGGAGTAGGGTAAGTTACAAGTTATCGAACGGTTCCACATCTACGATCATACAAGATAAAACATAAAATAATTATATGGAAAATAATCATGAAATAATTTTCTCGCTAAATTCGAAAATGTGGAACTGTTCAATAACTTGTAACTTACCCCATCTGTTCTGTGCCATGATAAAATTTCTCGCTAAAGCCAGTAGAATAAAGTTTGCTAAAGTTACCTATGTTTAGAGAAGTTACTGGTCGGTATTTAGGTGTTTATAGCTAGTACCTAACTAAGAGTACTTACAATCACTTTCTTCTATCACATGCCGTTCTCAAAACACATTAAATTAAGTAAAAAAATGAATCAAATGGTTACAACTATGAGGCGCCATGTTTAATTGTTTATTGGACAGACTCTTTTTATAGGAAGCTAAAGTGCCGTACACACGCAGGGATTGCTAAGTCTTTACACCAGACTTTTTGCTAAGCTCCTCCTACTTTTCCCACCAGACTTTTTGCTAAGCTCCTCCTACTTTTTCCACCAGACTTTTTGCTAAGCTCCTCCTACTTCTTCCACCAAACTTTTGAATTAAAAAAAAAACCCTGCGTGTGCACGACCCTCAATATTTTACATTTAACTCATGCACATCTGTCAAAGTACCTCAGCCCTGAAAGTTGAAATAGTCTATAACAGGTTTAGAAGCTACAGTGGAAGCACTAGAACTAGTATCAGCAGAAGATTCCCTATCGTGGCTGCCCCTCTTCTCTAGTTTCTGCAGCCCCAAGCCACCCCCAGTGGCCCCGTCCTTGCAATTGATGGCCTCATTTCTGAGACTGGGGCCCCAGACAGGGGTAGGGGCTTTCTTCTGACCGTTCTCCCGAAGAATCACATCCATAATTGTAAATACGGGTAACAGACACATTCCCTTCTGAGCCACGGCAACCACGTTCTTCTTAGGTTCTTCATCGTAAGACTGTGTAGTACAGCCGAATAGTTTGCTGTACTCGTGGATAAACTGCCTTTTGTCCCTTTTCATGGCGGCGAACCAATGAGACTGTGCCTTCTGCTTGCTACTCTTCACATTCATCACAAGGGCATGAAGAGCATCATGCACTGAAGTGACAAAGTGAAGGTCCTTCTTCGCCATCTCCTTCATTGTCTCGCTGTACGAGGCAGGACTTGAGGAAGTTCCGAGAGTGGTGCGTGAATCTGGATTCTCAATTTGTAACGCCAATGCCATTCTCTTATTCCTTTCTCTCTGGGCACAGGCTTCATTACAGTCCAGTCTCTTAAACTTCTCTTTATTCTCCTTATTGCTGGTACTGTTGAGAATGTGTGTGAGGTCAATTGAACCGCCTGTGGTACCCACGTGCTGCATTTGAGTGGCTAGGCGCACTGTGGCTATACTGCAGTACTCGCGCTCATTGTCCGCACACGGCATGTCTATGCTGCGCAAACCGCACTTGCATTGCACGGTCACCTGGGGAAACATGTACATAAATAAGTGTTATTAAAAACACACATGAGTGATTAACAAGATAATTTGTTCAAGATATTCACCAGGAATCACAACATCATTTCAATTGTTTCTCTTTTGTTGCTTTCAAAATGTTATAGCTACCAAAAGTTCAGGTAAGGATTATCAAAAATAGTTTAGACTTTAGCTACAGTTATATTGAATGATTGGTCTTTAGGTAATTATCAATCTACAACTCAAGTAAATACGAATTTTACAGTTAGTAAAGTATACAATCTGCTTCATCTTACCTTATTCTTACAGTTGTTGGATGGACATTTTCCCTTGTGACATGGATTACCACAAGGATGTCCACACTGCCTCAGTTTGGAGCACTTCTGGGGACACTTGGCAGCAGAGTTCTTACCCTTAGCATTGGTCGTAGCGGCAGGGACGCAAGGACCGTCATGGCATACCTTGTCGCACTTGTGGAAACCACACGGCAGTTCCTTACCGCACAGCTGACCGCATGAAATGGCCCCTATGTGGCATGGTGTACTGCGCATAGTCTTATGTCCTCCATAGCACTTTGCCTCCATTAAAAAGGTGCAAGGGGGACAGTCTGGCTTAGGGTGACACACATGCGTTACTTTGTGCTCGCACCGCTGCACTCTGGTGCACATGTTGTCACAAGGGGGCGGTTCAGTGCCGCATGGAATGGGTGGGAACATTATTGTCGCACCGCAGTAGCAAGTCAATTCGCTGTACGATGTCTCCCAACACCTGGAAATTAAATAGTTAATCTGATACCTCGAGAAGAGAGGGTAAGAACACCTTTAAGCAAGTTTAAACCATGATTTATCTTTAGAAACACTACCAGTTTCTACAAACTGGCTTTACTTGAATGCATCTGAAGTCTGAACATGCAGAGAATTATAAATAGAAGAGGAGTTCTACATAATAAAAAGAAATAGCTATTGTTGTATCATAGCTTATTAGCTGAAAAATACTGTTGTGTATTGATAGCTAGCTATATTTTGAATCCATTTTTCTTGAAAATTTATTTCTTTTTGACAATTTTACAAATTAAAACTGAATTGCAAGAGAGTTAGGCAGGTACTCTTTTGCTCACCTTCCACAGTTTCCCCTGTGACAAGCATCTCTACACCTGTGGTTTCCACATGACAACATCTTGTTGCACTTCACAGGACAGGGATGATCTACTTCAATGCAGCACTTCTTGCCGCATTTGTGCTTACCGCAGAACCTGAACTTACGGCACTGTTTGGTGCAAAGAACTTCGTCAGACTTGGTGGTGAGCTTAATGCAAGCCATGTTTTGGGACATGTTACCACACCGACATCTGAAAACACATAATAGTTGTTATTTTAATGTTATGGCTATCGTTATAGTCTATTATCATTCAAAAAGGTAGTTATAGCTAGGGTAATTCGTAAATCATCAGTCGGTTTCACATTTTTAATCATTAAGAAAAACAATATAATAATTGGTAACTTAATTTTATTCGTATCCGTGATACCTGCATGTATCATGAATACGAAATAAAATAAAAACAATTATTATAGCGTTTTTGGTAAAATGACTGAAGATGTGAAACCGACCAATAATTCGCAATTTGCCTATTAACTACCAAACTGTGAATGGTACAGAGTAGTACATTCTTTCTCACCTGACAGGAGTTTGTAGAGGACATGGAGGACATTTACCTTCATGACACAGACTCTCACAAGTGTGGAATGAACCAGGTTTACCACACCTCAAAGTTTTGCCACAAGTATCACCACAAGTGGGTATAGGATCTTCACATTTCTCCCTCACTACCTTGTTCCTCAGTGAATCCAAAGGCTTCTTTCCACAGGGACAGTGACTTACTCTATCCACAGTCAACTGACAGTCTTCACATGGTCCATCGTGACATTTTGCCTGACATTTGTGATTACCACAGTCCAAGAGCTTCTCACAGGTTTCTTTGCAGGCAAAATGTTTTACTTTACTATTCTCTTCATTGCAAGGTAGTGTGCGGTTCTCTTTGCCGCAGTAACAGACCTGTTCCACAATATCCTCACATTCCACACAGTCTCCCTCATGACAAATGTTGGTGCACTGATGCGCCCCGCAAGATAAAGTCTTTCCACATTCCTCTCCACAAGAAAGAGCTTCTGTGACGCTGCATTTGACATCTTTGGACGTCTTGCCGCAACCACACGGTCTTTTGATGAAAGCGGTACATGGTGGGCACGGTCCAGGGTGGCAAAGGACATTGCAGTTGTGGGTGCACCACTCGTTGCCTCTCTTCCGACCACAAAGTTCTCCACAGGAGTGAGGTGTGTCGTGCATTGTAGTCTTAGGTTCCCGCATTTTGCCGCAGAAGCAGTAGTAGCTCAGCGAACGCGTCAAAGACTCGTTATTACAAGCTGGACAGCGCCATGAGTTATCTGATGAGAACATAATTCATAAAATGAAAATAGATTTAGTTAGTCATTCTACCTATATTATATCACTCAAACAACATATCCTATTGTCAAAAGTAGCTATATCTTAAAATTACCTACCGCAGTCAAATACAAATCCATCTCATTTGACAATAATCAAGAGGCAGTTAATAGTAACTATTACCTATATCTTACTTAGAGTAAGTTACGAATTATCAGTCAGTTTCCCATCTTAAGTCATATAAGATAAAACGATATAATCATTGGTTAGCTATTGTTTGATTTATATTTTAATAAGCTATAGCTAATGATTATAGCTATCATTTTTTCTCATGTGACCGAAGATGCGAAACCTAAAAATAATATGCAACTTACACTAGCTATTACAATTTCAAGGTTTAATTTCTCACACATACCTTCTTCTGCTTTGGAGGAAGATATCCACTTCTTGATGCATCCAATGTGGTAGCAGTTGAAACACGTCTTGCAGGACCATATCGCCTGCGTCTGCCTAATTCTGTCATAGCACACCATGCACTCATATGACCCTTTGGTCAGCAGTTCCGTCATGTGGTCTTTCTGATCTAAAGTGTTTTTAGCTTCTTTCTTAGCAATGATGAAAGTGTTCTTGCCTCTTACTCTACGGTCTTTATTCACACCAGTTGTTTTTCCTGCATCAGGAGCAGTCTCACAGTCTTCTTCAAAGTTATTTTTATCGTTCGCTTTTCCATAACTCCGATCGTTCCTATATTTGTTACCTCTACAATTTGTTCTCTGCCTGTAAGCCCCTCTATTACTATTTCTCTTACCTCTTCTACTATCTGAATCTTCTGCTTCATCAACTTGCTTTTCACCAAACACATTTAGCAGTTCATTGGGAGTTGAGCTATCAGGATTATACCTAGTTCGTCTATTATCATAATGGGGCTCACTCCTATAGTTATCTTTGTAATTATTCTTTCCTCTCTTATTCCTTCTACTATTGGCATGTTTCTCAGTTTCATTAGGGTTACCACCATCTTTATAATTGCTATCTTCGTCAATTTCTCTCATTTGTTTTTCACCATCTGGTTCAACATAGGATCTTCTTTCATCATTTGCTCTACCATAATCCTTCCCCCCTCCACGATGCCTATTATATCTATCATTTCGGTGGTTATTTTTCCGACTATCATCATCCAACTGACTGCTATCATTGCACTCTTGTAAGGGTTGCCTTCTATTTCCTTGGTAGTCCCCTCCTCTTCTATAAGTGGAGCCTCTACCATTCCCTCTTCCAGGTCTTTCTCCTCGACCAGATTCTCTATAATTTTTCTTTGAAACCTTTGGACGAGCACCAGAGTAATTATTAGGTGCCTGCATACTTCCCGAGTGTCTGTTGGCTCCCCCCTGATAGCTATTTTGTTGCTCAGCTCCGTAGAAATAAGTTGTTCCATCGTACACCTCACTACCTACCGTACCATGATGTGACGATTGGTGATAGGGTATTTGGTGAGGATTGTATGGAGAATAGTTTGGGCTGTAATTATTGTACATATTGTAGTTGTAGGCATATTGATGCTGACCTTCCCCATGATACTGTTCACTGAAACCTGATTTAATAGAATGATCTTCATTATCATCACAGAATATCGAAATTAATATTGCTATAGTGGCTAACATATCAAGATAGGTCTAAAATAGATCAGATTGGTTCAAAGTTCTTACCTTGAAATTGGTCTGAGTTACCAGGACCTTCTCTTATATCTGCCGATGCCTGCATTTCATGCAGTTGATACACACGGCTTCTAAAAAAGGAAAAGGAAAAAAAGGAATTAAAATTCACCAAGGCATAACTTATATCTATGCTGTAATCTCTATGACCCACCTAGTTACTACATGCATCAGGCATGAAGCATAAGGATATTATCAAGTGTAAAATCTTCACTAAGAAATTAAATTTCTTCTTTAAAGTATCTTAAATGTGGTGCTTGAAGCAGACATATCAATGAAAATATTGACATAAAGTAGGTAACTTATTTAGTTTTATAACTATGCGGAAATCTGAAGCTCAGCCTGCTCAGGTGAAATACCTACATGTGATGCACTGGTAACTGTTGAATCAAAATATGTTGCATTATTTTCAATTACCTATATTCATATGATATCTAGACTGCTTGTGGCCCAGACTGCAGGAACTGGTAAGTGTTCTACAATAAATCCTCTATTTTGGCTTCTGTTTTCAGTAAAATGCATGTAAACACAGGTGGAAATTAAGGATTAATCATTATTCGCACAGAAAAGGGCATAAATAGTAAATACATCTTAGACCCAAATTAGGTAGGTACAGAGGCTGGAAAATTATAAGCCAATTTTGAGCAAAATTTTCATAAAAATTCTGAGCTAAGCCAATTTGGCTCATTTTTTGAAGATTTCAAGCCAATAATAACATGGATACTGTGATACATAGGAATTATTTCAAAATTTTAAGCCAATTAGACATATCTGAGTTTTGACCTTTTGAAATCTACCTTCGGACCTTCCTAAGCCAATTAGGTACTAATTGGCTTTAACTGATATACTCTTATACATAATACATGGTATTAGACTGCCTATTAAAATCCTGGATTTACAGCAACTCAAATCAGGTGTTCAAAGTATAGCCTATTTTATAAATAGGCTATATACCTATTCCAAGTAAAATAGTACAGCTTATAAACTCTTCATTTGTCTTTGTAGCAGTGTAGCTCTCTCCAAAAATAATTGACCAAATTTCTCTCCAAAATGATCAAATTATCAAAGGTAAATTCTCTCCAAATTATTGGGATGATGGGAACACAGAAAGTAATTCAAAATTATAAGATAGATAATAGACATCTCTGAGTTTTGACTTATTGAAATCATGAAATGTAGGTCAACAAGCCAAATAAATTGAAATACCTAGGTAATTAATAATTTTTAACTGACAAACTCTGTAACATGGCACCAAGAGAGTTCTCTCCACTTATTAGGATTTTGGCACACAATGTAAGATAGCTACGAAATTAAATCTACTTAATAAGCATAAATATCACCTAACCCAATTCCACATAAATTAGGAAATATAGGAAATGGGACTCTGGGAGATCCAGATCTTCAATTTCTCATTACTAGGTAATAGTTCCCAAGTAAGCTTGATATTTAGGCCTACCTTGATTTCTTCTTTTACCCTAAAATAGGTAGGTGGCTTTTTGTAAAGTTGTAAACAGATAATAAATAACGTGGAGAGTATCTAGTTAAATATTTGACTTATCAGTTACACCATGAAGTGAAACCTCATGCATTCAACAACATTGTGAAATATACTAAAAGAAGTTAAAACAAAATATGGAGAAGAAATAACTGCATTTGTGGAGGCCGCCATCTTGAATCGTGAGTCGCTTTGATGACGTCATCATCGTTGAACCAATGGGTGAAAAAGGCAATACGTAACTACAATGAGAATAATTAAAGACGTCATCACAGCTGCTAACAATAGTAATTCAGTTTTAATATGTATGTAGTAGTTATGTGTTATAATGTCTACAGTTTTGTGTATGTATTTGTAATCGGAACGTAGTTTTGCAATTGAACAAGTCAATAAGCTCTAGAATAAAATTTGGTTAGTTAGTTCTTATTTTCATTTTTACCATAAAACGGTAAAATTTAAGTAACTTAACAAGAACCCACCATTTCCATTTGATATAATTATTCCGAGTTGGTAACAACATCAAAAAGAGTCCATTATTGGGAAAATAATTTAAATTTTTCTAATCTGACCTGACGATAAAAAGACTCAGGCGCCTTGAATTATCTTCCATTTAAAACTAAAATAATGTATCTAGGTACTACAAGCTGATAAAATTATAGGTAAATGATCCCTAAAACAAAATAAAAGTTAAACAATACATGTTATATATATTTTTTTCCTTATACCTATGATCGAAAATGTGGAACCGTTCGATAACTCGAAACTTACCCTATAAATATATGTATCGATACAACTTTTAAATTAAACAAAAGTTCTATTATGAAATAAATGGATCAAAAGACATATATGGTACAATTTGGGTAAATTGTTAAATAATGTTTACATTTAGGTATATATTCCTGTCTATGTGGATCGAGTATATGTTACAAATCAAAGAAAAATTACTATTAACTTTTGAAAGTTAATTTCATCAGAAAGCATAACCACGTTATGCTTTTTAGTCTATTATTCCTCACGAAAATAAAATGTATAAAATAGATGAGTACCCCATAAAGTATTTAACCATTTTCTATGAAAAGATCTTCAAAAAGAAATATTTGGATGACAAACTTAACTTAAACTATAAATGAACATTCATTTAAAAGCACTCAATTCGATTTAGTTAGTTAATTATCAGTTTCCATTTAAATCAATTATTGTGTTACAATAATATTCACTAACTGGAGAATTGAAGTGCAGATTAGTTTACCTTTTATATAAAGGAGAATAAATAACTCATTTCCAGAAGCCTTGGCTTCTGGCCACAATTTAATGAGAAAAATACTAACGGCATATTAAATCAATTGGACTAAGTTCCGATTTATCAGATATGGTTTCTAATATTCAATCGTGTAATGAAATAAAGTGTAATTATTATTATTTGGCACCCATAATAATGTATCCATTATTATAATTTGTATCAATGATACATGCGGGTATCATGGATACCAAATATAATAAGTGTTAAATAACTAAAGGTATCCCGATTACCAATTAAAACTAAAATTAAATAACTATATAATAAATTGTATATTTTCTCTCATATGATCGAAACTATAAAACTGTTCGATAACTTGGAACATACCCCAGCATAAATGAAACCTTAATGTTATATGTTCTGCGCAATTTATCGATTTGCACAATCTCGAGAATGCGCGGAGTGTTTTTAAAACCCCTTTATTCTATTTTGTTATGAAATAGAATTTTAATATATGTGTATCCGGGAGCGCAAAACCTTCTGGTCATTAGACAATCATGAAATGTGAAGTACAACAAACTAGCGGATACAACAAACTACATAATGGCCATTAATTTTGAAAGTTTCACAGTAATCGTCATTTATTTCTTATCATCTTTGTTTAGTTCTTCAAAGTAATCATCATATATTTAAATATAATTGAAGATTATTTTAAAACTCCTAATATAAATGGCCGATATTGTGTAGTAGGCCATTATGGCCGCTAGTTTGTTGTACTGCACACTTCATGATTGTTTAATGACCTGGCAGGGGTTTCGAGGGGCGGCACGCTGTTTAATGACCTGGCAGGGGGTTCGAAAGGCAGGCACGCTGTTTAATGACCCCATTACATATATCAGTAGTGCCTACGTTCTACAATAAATAAAATGAAGGTATTAATTCTCACCCTCGGCATTAGGGAGTTTATGGGGGTTAAAACGCGCAGCGCATTCTCGAGATTGTGCAAAATCAGCAAATTACGCGGAACAAATACGTACATTGAATTTGCATCATTTAATGGATGGCATTTTCTTAAATTTCTTGTCATTTGTTCACTAATATAATATTCATGTACTCCATAATATACATACCTGTAATGACTGTTGTCGATAAACGCACCTGTCCATTTTAGTTTATAATTTCAAACATTATTAACCAGTTAACATTAATTAGACAGGTTTGGTGACATCTTTAGACACTTTATTTAATTATAGAGTCAAGGATATCGAAATAAAGAATTTATTTTAATATCAATAAACGGATATGTAAAGGGTAGGTATATCATATAGAAAAACCAAACAACTTTAAAATATTTCAATATCAAGATTCAAGGTGTGTCAGGGTAAAATTGTTAATAATAAAGGTATGTGTTAACATAACCACAAGAGATAAACAATTCTTTACTTTTATTTGTTCATTCCAAACAAATCCCCGCCCCCTTCCCTCACCCCCACCTGAATAGTATGCCTTTTTTTCTACAGATTTTCATATTAATACATCCTTTTAAAACAATAAATCACCCTAATGAATAACAAAACAATTTGAAAAAATGTGACATAGGAAGTTGAAAAGCTCTAAGTTTAAATTTTGAAACTAGGTACCAATTTGATTGCTGACGTCATCTTTGTTAAATCAAGTTAAACAACTATAGAAGGAATACATGCTAATGTATTGAACAGCTAATGGACGCTTGCATACCTCCATATTTAGATAATGAATGTCCTTTAAATTCTCACGAGAAGATTTCTTCTATGAAATAAAAAACGAGTTTTTGAAAAATTAACCAGGAAGCCACAATTCCCAAAGATATGTGATGAAACATATTCCTATGGCGTACCTTCACATAATTAGGCATGTATTATCTTGCTTCGTGAAGTTAAAGAGGCATAAATTATACCCTTAACACTCAATAAGTGTTTTTATTATTATCAAGATAAGTTAAGTAAATTTACAGATATTAATTCTTGGAAGTGATTGAAGAATGGCTTATGAAATATCGAAAAAGAGAATAGAGCAAGTGAGATATACTTTTATTAGAAGGGGAGTATTGTACAATTTTCTATAGGTTAATATATATAATATCTTTTAAGAATTAATCATATATTTCTATTTTACTGCATTAGTTATCGAATCTGAGAACGTAACCAAATTTTCCACGACCTTCAGAAGGATCGTACTGACGAAGAGTGAAACTTTCGTCAGAGCCACTTCTGGAAGAGTGAGAAGCTCCTCCGAATTTGTGAGAGGAACCTCCAAGCTGTTGTCTGGTGGAGAAGCTTGAAGTGCTTGCGCCATGAGATGTGTGTGCATGACCGAATTTCTTAGGAGCGGTGAATGTACTAGTTGGGGCTCTTGCGGATGTGCGGGTAGAAGAAACAGAAGCTCCTGAGGTAGAAGCTCCTGCTGTTCTTGTGGAGGATCCATGTTTGAAAGTGGCAGAGCTAGCTGAAGAGGTTGATGAAGTAGCCCTATTTCTGCTGGGGACTGCGCTTATTTCAGTTGTTTCGAAACCAATTCCCTTACCGGCTCTGTACCTGAAAGTTCTGAGGATATTATCTTCACCTAGAACTGAATATTGGCCTACAACGTTGCCATCTTCATCAGCTGTCTCTGATCTAGAGTAGGTTTCAGAATCGAAGCCAAAATCAAATGATGAGTCAGTATCATCATCAGCAAGAGGATCAATGAATTTAATTTCTTGAACTGGAACGATTCTTCCAGTAACCTGACCAGTAGGTGCACCTGGGACAATAGGACCAATTGGCAAATGAGTTCCTTCAGCAATGAATCCAGTAGCTGAACCGGCTTCATAGTTAACCGAGCGTTCTTCACCATCATCATCAGCTCTGAAAGAGAAGCTTCCTCTGACATTATTATCGTCATCACCAGACTCTTGACGAGTATGGCTAGATGTTTCGTAAGCTACGGAGTACCTTCCAGAAGGAGAAAGGGAGCTTCTTGTGTTGGCCTCTTCGTATTGTCTTGCTGATCCGGAAGAAGGAGAAACTCTTTGACTTGTTGATGTACGTCTATTGTTGAAAGAAGAAGAGTGACTACCATGTGATGCAGTAGAGGTTGAAGGTACATGTTTGGTAGAAGATGAGAATGAAGTAGCAGAGCTCCTGGTTGGGTTAGGTGGGAAATAAGTCCTAGTTGGAGTTTTGAAAGAAGCTCTCTGGGAGCTGGTAGAAGAAGATTGATGACGAGTTGCTGATCCATGGCTAGCACCACTTGTTGCGGAATGTGATGCTCCACCGAATTTGGTTCTGTGAGAAGCTCCACCAAATTTGGTACTGTGAGAAGCTCCTCCGTGTCTTGAACCACTAGCACTGCTGCCAAAGCGAGATCCACTGGATTGAGCTCTGCGAGTAGCAGCAACTTGAGCAACAGCAGCAGCATGATGAGCAGTGTGACTGGCTAGGGGCTCGACTTGTTTGGGAATATCATCTCCTTCAATAACAAATCCAATTCCCTTACCAGCACGGTATCTGTAAGTTTTAGTGTTTCCAAATTCATCGATGTAACTGTAACTTCCGGAGACTGTTCCGTCACTGTTAGCAACTTCATTCCTAGAATGTTCTTCTCCGGCAAAATCGAAATTGTAAGACCTATCTCCATCGGCACCAGCGAGAGGGTCTACGAAGGGTGCAGCGTTTCTTCTTGCTTCGAAGGCAGCGGCAACATCAGGATGAACCTTAGGAATATGGTCACCTCTGGCAACAAATCCACCAGATCCTGATGTGTACTGGAGCCTAATTTGCTGACCATCTTCATCTCTGTAACCGAATTGTCCATCGACTTCTCCAGAGGAGCTGGTCTTCTGGGATTCAAAAGCATCATCACCAGTATCGTATCCGTACTTGAAGGACCCATCGTCATGCAGAACGTAATACTGCGATCGACGATTGTTTCCTACTGCCGGAATGTTATACTCGTCTGGGTTAGGGGCAGCCATGACGGCAGCGGCCACCACCGACATTATCACCTAAAGAAAAGAAGAGTATAAATTAATAATTTGAATACATAAATAATTTTTTTTAATTGAAACTATTTCTATACTGTTTCTGTTTATCCCTTTTACTTTTATTTTTCGTTCAACAGAGTTGATATTGAAAAATAATTATATACAACTTTTAACATAATCGTTGATAATAAACAAATTTATTAAAGTGTACAAATTAAACATCACGTAAGTTACATTTAACATAATTTTTCAAATCTATACAGTACAATATATTCACAGAAAAGATAGTATAGTTTTTCAATAATATAATCAATTGCACATCATCAGAAAAATATCACTTTTTGGCCGTACCATTTTACTCAAAAAACCCATGTTGCTTTTGCGTTTTCCCACGGACTTCAAAGACACTGTCTATTAAAATTCAAGATGATCAAGACAACGGATTCACAATCCGATCTTCTCGACCTCTGAGTACAATCTGCTGGGAACATCCTGAAGCTGAGGCTTTATAGGTCTCCACGTGACATACCCCTCCCCCACCTCTCCAAAAAATTACAAAGGGTCACACCAGATTGCACAGTCATCTCCTATCTTCATAGCCACTAAAATATCAGCTAAAACTACCACGAGTGACTGTACGTACTCACACAAGGTTATACAAGGAATTATAACATGTATAATTATTTCAAAAAAACTCATGTATTTTTAATTTAGTCCAGAGCGTATAATGGCTTCAATTGTAATATAAATTATGCTGAATTCAATCCGGACTTTTGAAATTGATGTTTAATATTCTGTGACCAATGCGTGTGAAGATGTCTCTAGAATTTCTGTTTTCCATTTCACATCTAAGATTATCATCTTGCAAAGCGTGTACCAAGGCGAGAACATGTACCTACCTACCTAGGTACTCCTCTTCAATTCGTACCTATGTTAGCATCTTCAGTTAGCCTTGTACCATCGCAAAAAAAGTTCTTTACATAATCATGCTACCTAGAACACATGCGCCAGTTTTTCATATTAATTCATTGCTAGTACTAGGTAATTAGACATAGGTAGCACCGAGGTAATTAGACATAGGTAGCACCGAGGTAATTAGACATAGGTAGCACCGAGGTAATTAGACATAGGTAGCACCGAGGTAATTAGACATAGGTAGCACCTAGGTACTTATTAAAACATGTGATCTTGAATTTAATCATGTGAAACAGGAATCTTGGGCACTGAAATACTAACTTTTGTTGTGATGATTCTATTGACTGTTAGAATTTAACAAATTAATAATTTAACTAATTATTGAAATGTTTCATATATAAGTATTTTAATATTATATGAAGATAAAACAAATATAAAATAACCCTTTTCTGAAACCGTTACTATTCAATGAACTATGAAATTAATCCATCTATAATTAATTACCCGAACATCCTCTTATTAACGGTAACTGCGCTATTTTAATTTCTGAAAAAAAAAGAGATGAACACACTTCCAGTTTAACAAGAATAATTGCAAATTAAATATTTGTTTTACAATGATAATCTAGAATCATAAATGTTCTATTTTTTGCAAGGATCAATTGAAATGACTTCCTTGATGAGCGTTAAACAAATGAAAAATCTATTAGGAATATATGGAGGAATTCATTTTGAGAATTAAGGTTAGGTCTTTTCGTGGGAAAATGCTATGGGAACAGAATGATGGTTAAATTATTTAAAAAACTAATGAATATGCCGTAGTTCAACTTAACATTAATTGAATAAATTTAAATAATGTCAATCCACCAAATATTAAATTCGTGGGTGATAATGACATTTAAACAATTAGTATGAAGTTTAATAAATTAGATAAGAAGCTAATGGTCAGCATACTTTAAAGGAATTTCAATAGTCAGTTAAATAGTTATTATTGAGCATTACTATAAAAACTCGGACTATAAGTGTTAAATAGGATCTATAACTTAGTAACTATAGCTACATACGCTAAAGCGTATCCATATTGGGCCCTGACCTTTAACTTCAAGTGAAGATACCAATGAAGAAGATGTAGCGAAGGTGTGTGACTGAATAACTAGATAGAGCATTCACTTATTGTAATTTTAATTGTGCTTCATTGAGAGTAAAATTTAATAAAGAGGACATCGTAATTCAGTTATTATTGACTTGTGTCTTTATTTGAATTCTTTTCTTATGAATTCTTTTGTTGGTTGGGAATACATTCATAAAATAAACAATTGAAAATTGATAAATAAATAGGATAAGGAAGTATATGATATATAGCAGAACGACTGTGTGAATTTATTCGATGTGTATCATCATTTATCGAAAGACATTGAACCTCAAAAGTCAATTTTCTAACAAAGGCGGAAGAAGAAGAAGAAGAACGTACACCTTTCTGATTAGTAAATTCTCATACATTCCTCTACAGTGACGAACTGTTATCTGAACAGAAAAAAATGAACACGAAGGAGCAATTATAATTTAGAAAAATAAATACAGGAATTATCACTATTATCTTTCGTATTCTTAATTGCAACTCGTATCCAGGAAACAACCAGAGCACGGATATAAGAGACCGTAATATTAGAGAAAAAGTAATCGAAGAAAAATTACAGAAGAAATAATGGATTAGGATGATTAACTTTTTGATGAGTCTGAAAGTTTTATTCATTTCTACGACGAGAAGCCAAACTAAACAAACAATTCGAAGAAAGGTAGCAGCAAATCAACCCTGAATGGCAAAGTTGATGGTGTGTTTATTGGATTTGCTGGAAATCAAAGAAAAACTTCAGAAAATATCATGAATTAGAATGATGAACTTTCTGATGAGTCGGAAAGTTTTATTCATTTCGTAGAAGAAAAGCCAAATTAAACGAATAATTAGAAAAATGGTAGCAGAAAATCATCTCTGAATGGTAAAGTTGATGGTTTGTCAAAAATATCTTTTGGAGATATTGAAGGAATCGCATCGTAGAGTGCAAGAACTAACAAATATTAATTACAAAATTTTTCATCAGTTTCAAATTTAACTGATATAAAAAAGTAATTTCTCATCTATGACGAAAAGAGTCAGAAACAATCGTCAACTTCATCTACGAGAGGTAGTGGATAAAGCCAATCCAGATCTGTTAAAACACCAAATTCGAAAAAGGACAATAGCTAGTCGAAAGAATTTGTGACGAAGCCAATGAGTGGAGAGAGTGTTAAGGATGAAACCGACAGCGAAATCACCCCAGGCGATATTATTGAAAAATAATAAAAAGAAAAGGGAAAGTCAATTGAAACCAGCTAGCTCTAGACTGAAAGTGAAACTGTCTCGGTCGTTGCCGAAGCGTGCACGGCAAATTACTGCGGGCCTAATATAAACGGTTGTCATATTATGAAATAGAATAACTTTGATATTCTTCACCAGATGCATCAAAAAGTATTCCAGAACCAACAGAAAATTCAAAAATGGATCATGTTCAGTTAGAAACTAAAGAATCTTCAGTCAAGCTCTGATGCTAACCAAATTCTAAGAACGTTACCATGTTTAAGTTCATTATGGACCAAATTATTATAGTTCTGCAGCAACAATTGCTTCAATTAGTAGATTTTATAGCAATCAGATCATTTATAAATAATAGGATAAATATTAGAAGTGGTGGGCCCGAATCCTTCCAGTGTCGTTATACCAGGATGTTACAGCGAAATCAGTTAACTGTTATTTTAAATTAGAAGTACCTAGGTGACCACCATGAAACAAATTCTTAAATTCTTCCAGGATATATAACAAACTGTCGATACATGGATTTCGAACACTGAAAATGAAATCAATTCACTATCTTAACAATATGAAACTAATAAGAGTACCGAATAGGCCGCCATTGTTCAGTTAAACAAGTTGAAGGCAAGAAACGAGTAGAATGAGAAATAATACTACAAGGCTCTTCTACAATCTTCTGAAAGTTAAAGATAGAATTAAATTTTCTTGACAAAACTTTCTGAACAAAACTAAATACTCTCAGACTAAATCAAACGCTAGAAATAGAACTTGGAGTGTTTACAGAAGAAGCAGAATTACCTGATGCAGATGAAAGAAAAACTAGGTTCCTGTTTTAGCGAGAGGGAAGATAAATTTGTGAAGCTGTCCCAAAAATTTTACCTAGTTCAGGTTCGAAACGGTAGCCGTAAGTCAGATCTTGGGAACGATCAGTGCAATAATTTGGGGTAGGAATCTGTGGAAAAAGAAGACTCGGATTTCAACACTGAAGAATTTAGACAGGATAACGAAATTTCAAACTGTTGTTCTCCAATAACTAGTATTTCCAAAATTTCTCAGTGCGAGTGAAGATATTCTTTGACATTTAGATGATTTCCTGTATTGGGAATTATGGGGAATTATTCGTAAATATAATATATTAATTAATATTCTGCATTTTTGGATGTTAACTGATGTGTCTTAAATTATTCCTACTAATTGTTTTTTTTTTATAGTTTTCACCTTTCGACCCATCCAGTTTTTCCTGTAACTATTAATTTATGATAAAATCTTAACTAAAAGCATCAAGAAGAAATAATATTGAACTGGATTGACTAAATTGAAATGAACTTTATCAATTAATTAACAAAATTCTTTTAATTAGACCAAGGTATCGGTAATTAACACCTATTAATTAGATAGAGTTATCTGCGTTCACACTTAATTAATAATTGATCATGCAAATAGATTTACCACCTTAGATTATATGAACTAATTATTAGTAATTAACGAATAATATAATCAATATTGTTTAGAACATATTTATTAAATATATTCAATATATATATTAAAAGTTATTATGAATCATTTTAACGACACTGATTTTTCCTTAAACATGCTAAGAAATTTAACATGGTTCCAATTTATGGTTAGAAACAATAAAATTTAAATATGGAAGATGATCACAGTGTAGATTTATAACATATAATTATAGGTAGTAAATTTAAAGCAAATTTATTCATAATTAGTAAATCAACCATATATAGGTAGAAAAATCACAATACCTAAAATTATTCATGTGGATATACAGAACAAGCAATTTACATAAATTATTATTGTTAACATAATGATGAGAATGATTTCGTAGTTCTCATAATTTGTTAATTGTATGCATTAGAAATAAGTATGTATGTTAATTATACGACAGGTAGCGCGTTATTTACAGGTTCGTTCCAGGTGTCAAACATATCCTGCTGGTAAAAAAAATGTCTGACTTTGATTCGGCGTCAATGCATAAAAATACCTAGCAATTACTTACTTAATTATTTTAAATAAAATACAACTGGCATTTATGATTTAACTTGAATGTTTACTATATAATTAAAGATAAATTGTGTACATTGATGGCTATTCAAATCTTATGTAAATAATAAAAACAATATACTAAAAAATTTACTATTTAAATCTTTATTTTTTTGGGTCATTCTGACCACATTTTAGAGTTTGGCCACATTTGGAGATAACTTGTATTAAAATTCAAATATTTTAAACCTCTTTTTAGAATAATGATATTTGATACATTTATTACGAATGGCACCAATGTTTATTATATTTTAATTTCACCGACTGACCTCAATTACTATTTGTTCACCAGATGGCACCACAGTCATCGTTAGGATGAAACGATTGCAGGTAGCTAGTACTAATATTTTTTATTGAAATAAGATAGTATGCTGCCTAAAATAGACTATAATGAAGACTGCACTAATGGCATCGATTGTTTTAATGATAGTATAAAAATTTACGTCTGTTTGAATGATACGTTTTTATTTAATATTTAAAGTGGGTAGAGATTTCTCGATTTTTATTTTACTTAATTGAATTTTTTATAAATTGTAAAGCTATATATTTTAGTGAAGTTACGTGTGTAGAACATGTTTCAATATTTATTTCTATATGTAATTCTTGTTTATATTTAGATGGAAATGTAACTAATTAAATAAATGTTTTAATTATCATCAAATATAATAAATTCCAAACAAAATCAATTGAAATTCATCCTAAATCAACCATGAAGCTGTTTACTAATTAGTTTAGGGGAGAATTAAAGATGATATTTTGTAAAATTTATAATTATATATGTTTTATGGATAATATTTTTTATTATTATTTAATAATAATAAAAACACTTTCTGCTTAATTATTAATAAATTGGCAAATGGTAAATCTTGTGATACAAAATTTAAAAACAGTATCTTTTTTATTTTCGATATCTAATATAAAACTATAATCGGCTATCAATCATAATTTGAAAAATATAATTTATTTGCTTGTAATTTCATCTCCCGGATGGAGCGAAGTTCTATTTCTCTTCAACTATTCAGACGAAGAAAAAGAACAAACACCCTTCCAGTCGACCTTGTCTGTCTCTAGCAACTTAACTCTAATTCATGTTGAATACTTTACTTACAGCGATGGGCTGTATGTGGAACAGACCATTAGGGTCAAAGTATTTTGATATTAAATAGCAATTTGAACCCTATTGAATTGAATGGATACTAGAAGGTGATGCAACTTAATAGAATTTCCGTAACTGATTGCTACCTACTAGGTACTCTGATCAACAAATTAAACAAGAACTATAATTTCATACAATTGATCTAATGATAATGTTATAAAGTACAGTGTTTATTAATATATTAACACATGTAGGAAGGTGAACACAATATAAGTTAGTTTATCTAATTCCATCTTAATGTCCTAGTCATGCCGATAAAAAAGTAATACCTTTTGAAAAATGTTTTCGCATTTAAATTTGGCCTAAATCCTTCACCTAACTTGATATCCTTCCAAGGAAAATATTATGGTGGGGCCATAGAAGATACGATCCAACTAAATCTTCTATGGCCCCCCCATAACTTTTTGCAAGTGATAAATAAATATCTAGCTGTACGATCTTCATTCCCATGTGGTCAAATAGTGTTTTTTTATGTGCCATATATGGATGTCGTTAGGTTAGTTTAAGGTAAGTGTTGTATAGGGTGGGAGGGAGCCTTGGACTAGATCTTCAACTTACGGCTAAACAGCACGATTATCGGACAGTCTATCATTACCGACCGCTTTGAATGATTTGGTGAAATGTTTATTTTAGAAAATATCTCGAAGATGAATTTGAATATCACCAGGAAATGCCTAGCTATAAGGAAATTAGGATAAATTGAAAAATAGATTTACTATATCATCAAAATAGTTATTATTGCAGTAGTGTGTACAATTATTATTATGTGTGACGAAAAGCGTGATATTTCTCGGTAAAAGCGTACCAAGCGAAGCTAACGTACTGCATAAGCTTAATCACCATCTTCAGTTGCAAGCTTTAAACCATTTCGATACGACTATTAAAATTCGATGTAATTTTAATATTGATGAACTTTTTTGTATATACTTCAATCTGATGATTCTTATGGCAAAAAAATTAAATTTGGAATCTCTAGAAACAGGACCTAAAGAGTTAATTAATATTATATTTTTTCCGGTCTACATAAACTTATTATTGTGATGGTAAAGTTTATCCATAGTTTAACTTGTTAAGAACGACCGATATTCAGTAAAATCTTTATCTGCTTCACTTTTCTAGCCCATTTAACAGAACATTTTTAATAGTTCCACCTAACCATAATCAGAATAGTAATTCCCCAGAATTGAAGAGTAAGGCATCTACAATCCAGATTTTAGAAGTGGGAGGTTAAGTGTCTTCAACACATCCTGTTTTCGGAACCTTGGTACCATCTTTGTGTCCTTAAATAACCTATGAACCATATCTCGTTTGGAAATTTCAGGTACAGTCAGAGAAAAGTGTACCTGTGATGCTATTTTCACAGTGGACTATTTTCTCATCTCCAAAAAGAAAATTTGCTAATTGTAATGTTTGTAGGTATTTTAAAATTGGTCTTGATACACGATGACAAATTTGTAAGATTTGAAAATAGTAGGAAATTAGAAAACTGTGATTTGTGAAATTAGCATCATTACAGTTACTCTTTTTTCTGATAGTACATCATCAGATTGACTCTTTTCTCCGATAGTACTCCCAATCATATCTATTTTATTAAGCTATAGATAGAGGTATTAGAGTGATTTAGTATGTCCCAGTTTTATACTATAAGTAGGTAGAGCATACATCAGAGTACCGTGATGAATATGGCAGAGTAATCCGTTGTTTAGATTCTTGTCTCATTTGTACGACACACAATTTAGCTCATGAATATATAGTTTAAATCTACACCAATGCATGCTTTTCAATTTATACGACAATGTTCAATAAGGTCGTATTAAATGGCTGGTTTTAAAAGCGGTTACATTTTTTCCTTATTTAGCGATCACTTAAAAAAATAATTCTCGGTCGTTAACATTTATTGATTCTGGTCGTATTAATCGGAAGAAACAGTATCGATATCTTTTACAACAATTAGTAGGGTAAGTTCTAAATTATCGAATGGTTTCACATTTTCGACCATACAAGGAAAAGTATATAATTTACCTCTTATAGTAATTGCTATCGATGATAATTGGTAACGACCAATTAAAATAAGGATTTAAATTATCTTTGTTTTCTTCATGATCGGAAATGTGAAACCGTTCGATAATTTGGAACTTACCCTCTCAGACTTTGTTCCCGTATCATTTTTGTGAAGGTTAAAAACATTAATCGATACAATTATTGTCATTACACATCCTCTATTGGTTTGAGATACTGTTTATAGAGTTAGAAAATACATTTTAAAATAGTGTACAGTTTTATTTTGTGATAATTTGGCACTAAGTAGGATAATAAAAGTACACAAAGATGATCATCACAGTTCATAGGTGACACTTTTTATGATCTAGTTCTTTTATGATGTTTTTTTTATGGCTTAGAAGATCTTTTAAAATGATAAAATGTTAGACAAAAATTATAAAAGAGAGATTTTGTTATGGAAAAAATTATTACTGATATTGTATACTATAAATTTCAAACATTTTTGGTATCGTTAAAAATATTAATAGTTTTTTAATATAAATATTAATGGTTTTTTAATATAAATATTAATGGTTTTTTAATATAAATATTAATAGTTTTTTAATATAAATATTAATAGTTTTTTAATATAAATATTAATGGTTTTTTAATATAAATATTAATGGTTTTTTAATATAAATATTAATGGTTTTTTTAATATAAATATTAATGGTTTTTTAATATAAATATTAATAGTTTTTTAATATAAATATTAATGGTTTTTAATATAAAAATATTAATGGTTTTTTAATATAAATATTAATGGTTTTTTAATATAAATATTAATGGTTTTTTAATATAAATATTAATGGTTTTTTAATATAAATATTAATGGTTTTTTAATGTAAATATTAATGGTTTTTAATATAAAAATATTAATGGTTTTTTAATATAAATATTAATGGTTTTTTAATATAAATATTAATGGTTTTTTAATATAAATATTAATGGTTTTTTAATATAAATATTAATGGTTTTTTAATGTAAATATTAATGGTTTTTTAATATAAATATTAATGGTTTTTTAATATAAATATTAATGGTTTTTTAATATAAATATTAATGGTTTTTTAATATAAATATTAATGGTTTTTTAATATAAATATTAATGGTTTTTTAATATAAATATTAATGGTTTTTTAATATAAATATTAATGGTTTTTCAATATAAATATTAATGGTTTTTTAATATAAATATTAATGTTTTTTTAATATAAATATTAATGGTTTTTTAATATAAATATTAATGTTTTTTTAATATGAATATTAATAGTTTTTTAATATAAATATTAATGGTTTTTTATTAATATAAATATTAATAGTTTTTTAATATAAATATTAATGGTTTTTTAATATAAATATTAATGGTTTTTTAATATAAATATTAATGGTTTTTTAATATAAATATTAATAGTTTTTTAATATAAATATTAATGGTTTTTTAATATAAATATTAATAGTTTTTTAATATAAATATTAAAAATAAAAGGTTTAACGGAAATACAATTATTGTTATTTAGAATGTTGTAAATTTAATTTGGCAAAGGAGTTCCAATACTTTATTCATATATTAAATATGTTGTATAGTTAGAATATTGTGATGGATGTAACTAATCAGAAATAATTCACCGTTATTTACCAGTCAAATTCGAAATTATTTAATGCTATGTTATCATAGATAAATATCTAAAAATAAACATATGATATTGTTTATCATTTTAGCTGTGAATTTATACTGTATTACAATAGGTTTTATTTCATTAATATCTTTTATTCAATGGTTCTCAAGTAGAAAATTTAAAAAAGATTAAAAATATAGAATGTCCAACTGAAATAACATTTAAAATTATTCATGTAAGATACCAGATTAATATTTTTATTGAATGAATTTAACGGGAGATGTTTTGGTGTAAAGTTTAGAGAACAACTTGTAAATTATTTTATAATAAAAGTCATGCATAGCAAAGTAATTCACCTCTGCAAGAAGATACAAATAATATTCCACTAGGGATGAACTCTTACGGTGAAGAACATTCATACAATATCTATTTACAGTCAATACAAATAATATTCCACTAGGGATGAACTCTTACGGTGAAGAACATTCATACAATATCTATTTACAGTCAATACAAATAATATTCCACTAGGGATGAACTCTTACGGTGAAGAACATTCATACAATATCTATTTACAGTCAATACAAATAATATTCCACTAGGGATGAACTCTTACGGTGAAGAACATTCATACAATATCTATTTACAGTTAATACAAATAATATTCCACTAGGGATGAACAATATCTATTACAATACAAATTATCAAAACATGTAAATTACATCGAAAATGAGGGGACGAATTCGTACACCTCGTCTGTTAGGGTTTATACATTATGTTATTTCTTTGCCATCTTCAGACCTTGAAATGTTGTGGTCCATTTGCTCTCAGTTGATTATTGGAGTCATAGCGAGATGAAAAGATCATGTGGGACACATTAATTGTATGCTTACAGTTTTAGACCGACAATGAGAAGATGATGTCTTTACAATTATCTATCATATCAAAATATGGAACAGTATTGAAATGGAATAAATATTTCTTTGAATACATTTTTGAAAGGAGTTATTTATATAATTTTTTAAATGAAATTTATATAATGTGTTAAATGAAATTTGTATAATTTTTTAAATGAAAATTATATAATTTTTTAAATGAAATTTGTATAATTGTTTTTTCAAATGAATTTTATTTAAGAATTTTTTCGAGTAGTTTTTTTATTTAATTTGATTTTAATTTTTTATTCATATTAGTTTTTTCAAAGGCTTCATTTTATGTATATTTTCATTTATTCACATTCACAAAGTAACCAACTTGTAACTCCTCTAAATTATCATAAATGATAAAAAATAGTACACAGAAGCTTAAAAAAGACTCTTTACAATTTGTTTCATGTAACTCGAAGGTATTTCAATTAAAACATCAGTACATTTAAATAATAAAATAATTAATTTTCAGTGATTTAAACTCCACCGAAATAATGATCCTAAAATGTGTTTTTTAGTTATTTTTCCTGGTGAAATTTTGTGGTGTTTGTGGTCGCACTAAACAGTTGGTCGTTTAATTCAACAGAATTTATTATCATGTAGCTATAACAATAAAATATGTTCTGTTATTAGCAATTAAAGTTAACCACTAATTCTTATTTTCATAATTTCATACTTTATTTCTTTAAAATCTGTCTTCATTTGCTCATCATTTAATTCACAACACTCGTTTCCTTACAATTTATAAATAATTTCAATGCCACAATATTATTGATATAATTCAACGTGAAATAATTACTATTGAAGGAAAATCAAAATAAATTCCAAACTCCAACCCCTCTCTCTCTCTCCCTTCAAACGGAGCACAGACAAGGTGGTACTCCTTCTTTCTTTCTTCTCTTTCTTCTTTCCTTCTCTTTCTTCTTTCCTTCTCTTTCTTCTTCCCTCCTCTTTCTTCCTCTTTCTTCTTTCCTTCTCTTTCTTCTTTCCTTCTTTTTCTTCTTTCCTTCTCTTTCTTCTTTCCTTCTCTTTCTTCTTTCTTCTTTCCTTCTCTTTCTTCTTTCCTTCATTCCTTCTCTTTCTTCTTTCCTTCTCTTTCTTCTTTCATTCTCTTTCTTCTTTCCTTCTCTTTCTTCCTTCCTTCTCTTTCTTCTCTTTCTTCTTTCCTTCTCTTTCTTCTTTCCTTCTCTTTCTTCTTTCCTTCTCTTTCTTCTTTCCTCCTCTTTCTTCTTTCCTTCTCTTTCTTCTTTCCTTCTCTTTCTTCTTTCCTCCTCTTTCTTCTTTCCTCCTCTTTCTTATTTCCTCCTCTTTCTCCTTTCTTCCTCTTTCTTCTTTCCTTCTCTTTCTTCTTTCTTCTTTCCTCCTCTTTTTTTTATTCTCTTTCTTCTTTCCTTCTCCTTCTTCTTCCTCCTCTTTCTTCTTTCCTTCTCTTTCTTTTTTCCTTCTCCTCCCTTTTTTTTGTGTTCACAATAAGCCATTTCTATCGAACTTTTTCCCCTGTATTTTACTGGATATAATTCGCTATGGCTTAAACTTCTTTGGGAAGTTTTAAATAAGTGATCATTAATAATATTTACTGACTAAGAATGAATTTACTTGAATTATAAATCGAAAACCTATTATAGGGAAAGTTACGAGTTATCGAACGGTTGCACATATTCGATCATATAAGAAAAAATAATAATTGAAATAAAATTTAACCAATAATTATTAACAACTTCTTTACTTATATGATCGAAAATTTAGAACCGTCCGATAACTTGAAACTTACCTTACCTAAATATTAGAAATCTACACTAAAATAAAAATAAATCAACTGCTATAAATTAATACCTTGAAAGTCTGGATAATAAAATAATTTATTCAAATATTTAATAAATATTCTATATAATAAATATATATTTCTAAACAAACGAAGATGATGCTATTTGCTAAAAAAATAATCATTATTTAATAAAAAGTATTTCTTTGGGAGGTATTTTGATTGAAGTTTGCAAGGTTAACAAATAAAATAAATGAACCATAGCGAAAGGTAAATAAAGTAATGGGAATATTATTTGTATTATATTGTATCTTGTCGTATATATAGGGGAATATTATTTGTATATTGTCGTATATAAAAGGGAAATATTATTTGTATCTTCTTGCAGAGACGAAATACTTGTTATTCATGACTTCTAATATAAAAAAGAAAATTAGCAATCTGTTCTGTAACCTTTACGCTGTTCTAATATATTATTTCGTTTAAAATCACTGCATGAAAAACTGAATTCGGTAATACAGTCTTAAATTATCATCACTTCGATATAACCATTTCCCTCCTGAAACTAGATTTCTTATTTTTATTAATTGTTTTAGAATGCATCTTATTAGTCACAAGAGCACATTGTATATAATGACTTTTTAAAATACATTAGGTATGCTATTCGCAGGCCCAGAGCGGAATTTTCCGTCATGTTACATACTTAGCGTGGGAACATGACTGAAAATTCCGTCATGTTACATGCTTATCACATGTACATCACTGAAGAGAAGCCCACAAACAAACACACACGTATAATAGCTTGGATCCCGACCGTGTTAAAATAGCATAGAATTACAATTGCTTCTTCTGGCATTGGGCCTTCAAAAAAAAAAACTTACATGGCTACTGCAGATGCCCTCAGGAGGCAAAGGGTTAAAACTTGCAAAATCTTTGCAGACTCCATTTTGCAAATAAATTAAAATAAGATTGACTCCCACGAGTCTAGAGCACCTTAGTCATAAAGTGGACAGAAACCTTAGTTAGTGTGTCTTCAGTTATCTAGAGAAGTAAAATGAGACACTATAATAACTAGGGTAAGTTCTTAGTTATCGGGAGATCCCTCATTTTCGACCATATAGGATACCAATTAAAATAAATGTTATATAACAATTATTATGTACATTTCTTATATGGTCAAAAATGTGGAACCGTAAGTCTACCTGTCCAATGTCAGTTAATTACAGGAGGAGTGATTAGACACACCTGAGAGACAGGTAACCAAATTACCCTACTGGGGTCTGAGAAATTACCCTACTGTGGACTGTGTAAAGAGTACCAATGATATTAACTCTTTAAACTTTGTTGACGATTGGGATAATGAAAGCTAATACTGACTTCTGAGTTTGCTAATTATCAGTTGTAAATATCTTTTGAAATAAATTGGAGAAATAGAAATAGTAATAATATTTAATAAAAAGTTCAACTAGCTTTGGTATTGCAATGGTAAGGTAAAATGATACAAATCGGATTTTAAAATTAAATTTAATGAAACACAAAGGGATTTTTTTGTTATCGAATATGACTGAACTTTCGTCCACGTTTGTAGAAAATATTTCTCATGGTGTACCTATACTGTATATTGAAAGTGTTACATAAAATATATTTTTGTTTTATGTTTCCATTTATTTTAATTTTTTAATCAATTTATAAATAAACATTTTCTCATATACAACCATCATGTTTTTTTTGGTAAAAGATAATATCTAAGATTTAAAACAAACAAAAAAATAAATGATATTTATTTAACTTGAAGAAGTATTGGTTGTTTAGGATAAAAAACCTGTGAATCGACTATTGCCCAGGGTATTTGCCCTGGGCAAATGTCATAGAGACTACTCTGAATATTATAGGGTAAGTTCCGAGTCATCGACCGGTTCCACATTTTCGATCTTATACGGAAAAACTTAATATGTTATTAGTTATTTTATACAATATTTTTCTTATGTGATCGAAAATGTGAAACTGGTCGATAACTCGGTACTTACCCAAGCCATCTCCCAATATCTCTGTTATCATTTATGTTGTTTTTGTTGTTTCTCCACAGTTGAAGGTTATAGAGAGGTTAGCAACTGTAGAACATGCAGAGCAGCTTTTGTTATGCTAAAAGATGAGGTCTTTGACTGACACAATGGGGGCTAATGGACTATCGGCTATAGAAGTAAATGAACCCTTTGGGGAAAAAACGGAAAAATAATCATATCCTTTTAATATGAAGGCAAACTAAACATATTTAAATAAAATATTTAAATTAATCTCAATTGTGCATTATGTAATGGTACATAATATAATTGAAAGCATACACAATTTCACATGTTTTTGACTGATCGTTTAATAAGGGAAAATCTCTCTGAATTATCCCGCAAAATACATCATTTAAAAGGGAACTGAGACGTCCTCTTTGGCATTAGGGTGTGATGAGTTAAACGAATTATTGATTTGTAGGAGATATTCTACTTACTACGGTAATTAAGTCAACGGATAATAATCGTAATTCTCGTGAAATTAAAAATATTTATCGTCTTTCATCGGAAACTCTCGACGATGATCGATAGTATATCGATATCTTAACGATAAAAATATGATGAATGTTTATCGAAATCGGATTGAATTATAAATTTATAACAATGGACATGAAATGTTAGACCCAAAATCCATAGACTTTTGAGTCAATAATATGAGATTTAGTTATTTTGTTTCTTAACATTTGATAACGAAAAAAACTTAATGTAAATTAAAAAAAATTGAGTCTTTTCTATTTCATAGATCAAATAAAACACTTTCCTTCGATAGAATTGCTTAAGTTTACAAAATTATTTAGTTAATTTAAATTTTTATCTAATATAATTGGTAATTTAATTTAATTTTAGACCAGTTTAGTACTATATATATGTTTATTAGATTCTGCATCGACGTATTTATAAATATATTTTGTCAAAATAATTCCACATCTGTTCATCCAATTTACAGATTATAAAAAAAAATCTAAAAAGTTTGAGAAATATGTATATATGATAAAAGAGGAGTTATGGTGGGGCCATAGAAGATTGAATCGGGACCCTTCATCCAATGAAAAAGCTTTTATGGAAGCCATAGAAGATTATAAGAGAGAACCCAACATAATCTTCTATGGCCACACCATAAACTTTTCCCTCAGTTAATATTCTATAGCCCCACTATAAACTTCTCCCTGAGATAATCTTCTATGTCCCCACCATAACTTTGGTATGGTAGATCAAATCCTATAAGCGGATGTAGAAATAATTGTACAAAGCATCTATGAGATCCTGTTTGAATTATTTCACCACCAGCGCCATCTTTGAACCTTGCCTCTCACTATTTGATAGAAAATGTGTAGACAACGTAGCAAAAACTCACTTTATTTCTATGAATAATGAGGGATTAATATTAAAATACTCTTCATTTACCTAGAATTCAACCAAATGAATTAATGAAACGATCTATACTTTAATTTTCAACTTTAATATATAGAGACATAGGTAATA
>CANNZV010002465.1:51660-148651 GCA_947561585.1 Caprella mutica
ATATAGAAAACATAGGAAATATTCTTGATATAAAATCAACAATTCTTAAAATCAGAGTTTTAAACATACATCCATTGCTATCCTTTAATATCCAAAATCTTAACTTAATTTATTTTCCAGTCACTGGAAACCTAATTTTGTTAATGTGGCAACCTAAGATTTTCAATTTAATTAGAAATTCAATTGTTTAAACAAGCAAAGCAAACTTCTAGTAAGATAATCTTAAACTAGTTTCACGACTAGTAAAGAGTTCTACCAGAGCACATAATTATCCTATTTTATATATTTGACAATCTGATAATCTAATTAATCATTCTCCATTTAAGTACAAAAGCTAGGAATAAGATCTAAATTTAAAAATAACTCGTAAGATATGGATAGCAGAATGGAATAGTTATTAGGTGATTGGTCTAAAATATTAGGGACAACACGTGTTCCTGCAGTTTAAAACTTAATGCACGAATTACAGTCAATGTTGTCCCACACTCATCCAGGCGACTCAAGATGCAACGTTGAAGATGGCAACACGAAGGTCGCCTAGTTTTTGCTCCGGTTATGCACATCTTGCTAGGTAAGTTAGGTGAAGATACAGTGGAAAAAACTGAACCTGCGTTTGGATACCTTAAAAAAGTCAATGCGAAAGTTGGGTCGTATGAAATAGGTGGTCTAAAAAATTGATTTAATCCTTTCATAACGTAATGATAGTTCAGTTTGGGTGTAACACTTCGTAGTTGTCTGAATTCCGAATTTGGAAAATTTCTAGTTCTATCTTCTTTTTACTTTTTGATTAAAATCTAATGGCAGGAATTTGCAATTCATCAATATATTAATCTATACATGACAGAAATTTGAAATATGTATTAATTCTCACAGTTTTGGATTGTATAATCCGAAAGGTAAAAACTAAATCACATTCAGCCTTATAAATTTATAACAACCTACCTGCTGACCATTTAAAAAATTACTATTTGCCACAAATGGCGAATGGATTAATCTTTTATTTAACGATCAGGGTTTCAAACTTTCATTTCGAACCCAAATAGTATTATTAGCTGGTAATTATGAATACCTTCCATAGCAATTAGATTGTTATTGTAAATAACATCATTTAGTTTTTCACTATAGCTTAACTACAAATTCAAACTTAAAATTCTGATAAAAAGTTAAAATTAAAGTAGCTATGTATATTATATTGAAAATTTATACCGTAAATAACTTCTAAAAACTTTCAAAATACAATGATAATATTTCTATTTTCAATAAAGTTTTAAAGATATTCTCAGAAAAGTAATATATTGTATATTCATTATTGATAAGATGATATGTTTTGGAATTTCTTCTGCCATAGTTCTACTTCATTACTCTTTTAATGTATAGGGATTATGACAACAGCGACCCTGAATCGACCGTGCCACTTATAAAGAGCCAATTCTTACTTGATGTAAGTATAGGTGCAATATATATCATTTACATTTTCCTTCTGCAGGTTTTTCCTTTCGCTGCTTATCATTAGCAACGTGAATCTTCGAAATGTATTTTTGGAATTCAGAATACATTTTGCAATCATACAAATTTGTTCAGAGCCTCTTCGTTTTCCATATTGAATTTTCAAATACAGTTTCTTCTTTTCGGAGCTGCATCTAACTATTTCAATTTGCTCAACACTGAATCCTTCAATAAATTTTAGATTGTAACCATCTGCAATTGTAAAAATGAGCGTCGTTCGGAATAGTAGTACTTTGTAAGCTTGTTTGGGTTTGAATTTAGAACCCTGAACTCTAAACAAACCCTGCTTAACCATCGGCAACATCAAAAAAGGATCGTAAATGGAGTCCGTGATAGCTAACAAGATAAGTTGCGTGTCACAAGCCTTATAAATCTTCCTCAATTTATAAACAGCACCCTTGACTGTTTTCTTCTCAAAATCTGAGGAGCACAGTTCCTCCCATGTTTCAAGATTATGGAAGTAATGGTGTAAACGCGTTCTCACTTTAACTAACTGAGATTCCACGTCTTTCGCTGTTGTCTTAAAGTTCTCATGAATTATTTTCTGTATTTCATTTGTATTAGCTAAAAAATGGATGTAAACATTGAAGCTATCAATGTGACTCAGTAAAGTTCGAGCAACTTGTCCTGCAATGTCATAGTCTTCCAAATTCAATTTGGGGTATGTTAGATTTCTGTGTACCTTGTAAATAGGCTCTACGAATTCTTTGAGAACCATCTTACTTTGGCCTGGGACCATCATGTTAGTCAAGTTTTCAAGGTAGGTACAATACTCTTTATCCTCCGAAATGAACCTATTTATGTGTTTCAATAGCTGTTCGAATTTTTTTGGAGTTCCGCTTAATGGAAGAACTGTGTGATATCGAAAATGTATCTAAGCCTTCACTTAGAATGCCCTCGAATGAGTCGTACAAATCCTCTTGAATACTACTATTCATTCCTAGATTAATGTAGAATGAATCTCTGGTTGGGATATCATCATCTAATATGGATCCTGAAACGGAAGCTAGACTTTGCATTGAAGTCTTCCTTGAAGGGGTACCACTCTTAGACCTGAGATTGAAAGCCGAATATTATACTCTAATCTCTTGCATTAAAATAATATTATTTTATATTATGCTAATCATACAAGAACCCAATGAAATATTTTCTTGAATATATCCTCATGCTTTTATCAAAGTTTTCAAATTTTGAAATCAATGTTTCAAAGTACTGGTTATTTTTTATATTCAATGATTGATTCTATTAACATCTACCTACTTTTCAGTTTTCGATCTTCAAATTACTGCATGGATATCGACTATCATACTCACAATTCTTTCATTGCTTGCGATATATCAAAGATTTCTCTGCAAAAATCAAGTTCCGGAACTTTTCGTAGAACAATACCAATCCTCTTCCGAAGCGTATGAACATCATGACCAATGTAGACAACATCACCAGTTCTCTCGAATAATTTTAGGCGAGCAACATAAGCTGTTTGGTGATTGCAAATTATTTTATCACCCTGAGAAAAAGGAAATCCATTTATAGAGTTAAATAATATACAACTTAATTATCATTCAGTTCGTTGCAAAAAGTGTCTCACCATAATTAAGATCAATTCCGTTGGCGTAATCTTTAGAGTGACGTTGCTCCCTCCCAACTTCGAGTAAGAGACAAGGTAAGGATCACCGAGAAGTGGCTCGAAAGATTCCGAGAAGTTAGGTTCAAGATTTTCGCTGTAGTGCTTCATTGCTAGACTTTCACACCTTTTATTGGAGGGGATAAAAGCTTGAAAACTGTTCAATGGACTGCAGCAGTTGTGTCATTAAATAAATGAATCGAATAAAACTAATGAATTGTTAGTTGTTCTCCAAGATTATAGATATCAAGATCTGTTCTGAGACACCATTTAAATATCAATATACAATTTATTATTTTAATTTACATCTTTAAAAAAAAAATCAAAGATTCATACGTAGAAATTCATCAAAATTCAATTGTTAAATTTATCTACCGCATATACAGATAGTTACTTGGAAGAAAATTGTTTTGATTTCGGATATCAGTCAGATATAATATAAAAAAAATTATATATAAATTATAACGCTAATATTCAAGTAATCTAGCATGCTTAATTTGAGCTTAACTCTTTTAACTAGGAAGGTAACCCAAAAAGACCCCATAGTGAAACTTTTAGAACTATCTTAGAAATGAACAAATTTTGGTTTACCAGATAATACTAGATATATATTCTTTCTTCACTTTCTTCTTCTATAATACTTCTTGATAACTGTATGGTTTATTAATCTATTTGATGATAAGAAAGTCTATCAGTACTTCCTCCATTATCTATTTCATCAGACTGGCAGTACCTACCTTTTCATGACTTCCTCCCTCTTGCTTTCTTGCATTTCAGAAAGACTCTTGCCAACTTCGAACATTCCCAGTAGCAGACAGTCATAGGAACTGAAATGATAAAAAAATGAATAAAGAACTTATAAATTTTACATCTAGTTAATCTAATTTTCTTTGATTAATTTAAAAACAAATAGTTGTTAACTTCTTCAGATACTTCTTTATAATGTTTTTCATGTTCAGGCGCAATTTTTCCTGGTGACATACCATTTTATAAACGTACGATATTTTAGCTTATATAGTACAAATCAGATGAATAAATAAAATTTGATTATTGATATAATACGTACTACTCCGTTTTACCATCCCCAGTCGCGAATGACATTTCAAGCTCTTGAACCTTTTCTTCCGCGGAAGCCATTTTTGTCTGCATGTGGAGGAAAGAAAAATGATCGATGATTAGAAAATTACAACAGACAAAGGTATAGTAAAGTTTAAATATTAAAACAATATTTTGGTCGAAAAATAATATTCATTGTGTTAATTTAACTATAAATGTTTGCAATTTTTTTAGGCCTTCAAACTCTTTTACAACTTTTATTTGGTAGTTTTTGAATGATGACCGAGGAGTCTAAAGCCTACAGTATTTAGAACGAATTCAGTTTTTTTCAAAGGTTCCCTCCTTTCTAAATTTTATTTTTCTATTCATTAGAACTAAGGTTACTGGTTTCAAATTTGGCTCTATATTTTTAGTAATTTAAGTTTATTCTTGTGATTTTTCTTCTTCCCTCCGAATTTCAGGCAAAGAAAATGGAAGTGGTTCATCAGACAAATTAAAAAATGATTACTATATCGTTACCTAAATACCATTAACCTAAAGTATATTAGGTACTTAAAAGTTTCCTATACCTAATTACCATTAAATTTTACTATAATACGAGATTAACCACATCCTTGTTCTTCTATTGAATCTAATAGAAACTTGAATTTCGGACAGTGAAGGTTGAGTATGAATATTTCTTTTATAATTAATTACGAAGCGAATACTTGATGAATTTCTTTTCCGTCAACTTTGATTTATCACACAACCTTCGCTCTACAAATTTAAAGAATTTCCAGGGAAATTTAAATATTGAGTGGATGGCACGTTTTAAGAAAAACAATTTAGGAAAGCGAAAAAAAAAATTATTTTCGCATTTCTCACCAAAATTTAAAAAGCAGAAAGAAAGCGTAAAAATATGATGAAGACGGTTTAACATCCCATTGCATTTTTTCGTTAATTGTACACCATCCATTCGGGCTTCATTATTTTCTGGTTCATCAGGAACTACCTACTCATCAGAAGCTACTGGTGAAGCTTTCAGTAATACATAGGAAATAAATAACTTTAAACCCTCATATCTCAAAAACTAATAGTTTCTACAAAAAACGGTTTCGAATTTCGGATTCTATGGACAAAAATACGTAAGAAAAAAGTAATTTGAATTAAATTTTGTGGGGGTCGTCAAATGGGAAAGATCCAAATTTTGAAACCTAATAATTAATTAAATTTTTAAACATAATAATTAATTAAATTTTGAAACCTAATAATTAAAATTTTGAAACCTAAAAATTGAAATCTTGAATCCGAATAATAAAAATTTTGAAAAATATAATAACAATTTTGAAACCTATTAATTAAAATTTTGAAACCTAATAATTAAAATTTTGAAACCAAATAATTAAATATTTGAAACCTAATAATGAAAATATTGAAAGCAAATAATTAAAATTAAAATTATGAAACCTAATTATTAAAATTATGAAACCTAATTATTAAAATTATGAAACCTAATTATTAAAATTATGAAACCTAATTATTAAAATTATGAAACCTAATTATTAAAATTATGAAACCTAATTATTAAAATTATGAAACCTAATTATTAAAATTATGAAACCTAATTATTAAAATTATGAAACCTAATTATTAAAATTATGAAACCTAATTATTAAAATTATGAAACCTAATTATTAAAATTATGAAACCTAATTATTAAAATTATGAAACCTAATTATTAAAATTATGAAACCTAATTATTAAAATTATGAAACCTAATTATTAAAATTATGAAACCTAATTATTAAAATTATGAAACCTAATTATTAAAATTATGAAACCTAATTATTAAAATTATGAAACATAAAATGATTATAAAACCGAATTAAATGAGTTAACTATTAAATTAAAAGACTTCAATAATGGCCCACATGAAAGACTTTCTTTGGCCTTTCCCATTCTTAGAGACATCATAGCCAGACTGCATTTCATGGTAAGTTTGCTTGCAATTTCAGCTGATTTTATTTTCTATAATAGTTATACTCTTAAAGTCGAGTTTATTTTACTTATTTATTCATTCCGTTCTGTTTTTTTTTTTCCTCTTTGTAAGTCGTTAAGAAATAGGCCAAATTATTTTTTCAAATGTCCCCATTCCACGCTAAATTAAAATTTCTCTAAAAATACTTTAAATTTGTAGAACTAAGGTTATACAACATATCACATTTAACAACAAAGAAATTGATCAAGTAATTAATTATAGAAGATATATTCCGACTCAATCTGTAATGTCCAACTTTCTAATAAATTAAATAGAAGAACAATGAAGGATTACTAACTATCTTTCGTACTGTCGTATATTTAATGCTAATTAGGTTTTTAGGAACTTAATAATATATTTAATGCTAATTAGGTTTTTAGGAACTTAATAATATTTTTAGGGTAATGGTATTTAGGTAACAGTATAATTTACCTATGATATGTTTATCATACCTAAGTTATTGTTTTGAATTGTCGAATGTAAGCCTTTCTTTTTCTTTGCCTATAAAGTCAGAGGGTAGTACAAAACCTACTCGACAACTTAAATCACTTATTATAATAAATATATAGAACCGAATTTGAAATAATTTGCAGTTTTGTAACCAGTAACCTTAGATCTAATGAATATAATAATAAAAAAATATAGAGTGAATGGGACTTTCAGATTCTATGGAAAAGTCAGCAGAATTTAGTTCACCAAATACAGACTATCATAAGGAATTGCAAAATGGCACGTTTCTACTCTCTTCTGTTCAATTTTCTTTTAATTTCTTTCCATAAACCGCCAATTCAAATTAATTAATTGATAATCATTATAATCGTGAACTTTATTATACTTACATAACAATTACTTCGATTTTCTCGTTGTGAACACTTTATTCGATTTAATTCGGTAGGTAACTGATGCCACTTCTTCAGTAAGTACCTTTCTACTGAGGATCAAACTAATGCAAGTGTGGTAGCTAAAGTAACTCTTTATCTTATTAATCAGATAACAAAACCTTATCTTAGATTGCATATACATTACCAACATTCATAAGCACATAACTGCCTTGATTAGAAACATATATTGAAATGGTTTTTATTAAAATGCAAGGACCCTTTCTCTCATGCATTTCAGGGTCATTCTTTAAAATTGAAAGATAATTTGATTAAGATTTATGATTCTATCTGCCACAGATTATATTTCTTTTCTTTCTTCAATAATGAATCAATTTTCTTGAAGCAAACTTTCAATGCTACAAATTATAGAAAACAGAATTTACAAATTTCATTTTATTGTATAAAAATTAGAATTTAGTATGAACTCGTTTATCTCTTACTGGCACATACTTGAAACAATTGTTGAAGTTCCTTGAATGATGAACTGAATAGCTTGGAACAGTTTTCAAATGGTGGTCAGAAATGATCTTTACAGATGGTAGGAAATCGCATTACTAAATTTTCTTTGACCGGGTGACTTTTTAGAGCATCATTCAGCTTTTTTATCAGTTGTAAAGGGCCGTACACACAGGGTTTTTTAAGTCTTTCCGTCACACTTTTGCCCTTTCTACATTGTATTTAATATTGATATAACGTTTTAAAGAGCTCAAAGAAAATAATGGTGGAGTCTGCGAAGGTTAGCTAGACTTTCTTTTATTATAAGCTGTCGTTGAACTTTTGTTTTGAATGAAATATATAAATAAAACCAAATATTTTTTTCAGTTCATATGCAATAAGTAAACTAGCAACTTTTCAAAAAAATTATTCTCATATTATTTTTTAGTAACAATTTGATTTTTTAATATGTAAATAATTTAAAGGATATGGTGAGGTCATTGAAAATGAACAACGGCACCTACTTATATAATTTACACCTTAATCAAAACTTTTTCTTCCTGTTGCAAATTTTGAATTACTATAATTTTTAAATTAAAAACATTAGATATAATCTATATTTGATTCCAAGTTTCGGTATTAAATATGAATTTTTAATTCTTTTCTTAGATATTAAAAAAATTACAATCTAAATAATTACTTTAGAAATTAAATTATTAATTACTGTTATCAATCTCATCAATGGAAAAAAATATTCTGATTTCTTGATCTGTTGTCTTCTAGGTTTCTGATATTCAATTTTTACAAAAAGTTATTTCGAAAAAAATTAAATGAAGGATAGAAATGAAAATTCAAATATAAGGAAATACATTTCGTATAATTGCAATTTTTTTTTGACAGCAGAAATATAGATTTATAATCAATAAGAAGAAGAAAATATAATGTACAAAAAAGGTGTATTTGGCCAATTTTTCAATATGGGCCTAGTAATACTGACACTTTATTATTCTCTATGATAAAAAAATACATTGATCTTTATATATAAATCTGCTACCTATTTCGTTTCGAAGCGTTGAAATCTTAATTTTATTCTTATCCTAACTGTCCATTTTACAATGCTCTGGATTGAATAATCCGTCTTAAACTTGAGTGAAAACATAGCCATACTTCTTGGAGGGAGCAACGTATTTGTTCACTCGGACGTCACCAACGATTGCGGAGTAGAACTTGGGATTCATGGGAACGGTTCCAGAAGAAGTGGAAGATGTGACTTTATGAGATCCTGAGGAAGTTCCAGAAGATTTGAAAGAAGAAGTTGTTCCAGACTTGAAGGTAGAGAATGAAGCAGAAGATGCAGTAGCGTCAGATCCAGAAGATCCAGATTCATCAGCTACAGGGGCTACTGGAAGATGGTCTCCTTCAGCAACAAATCCAGTTGCAGAACCAGCAACATAGTTGACTTTCTTGAGTTGTCCGTCATCAGCAACAAAACTGAATTCACCTTCTACATTCAAATTATCGTCAGCGTCTTCAGCACGTGCACTATTTTCATTATCGTAAGAGAATGAATAGGCAGCTAATTGACGACGTCCAGCAGATGATGCTCCGCTACGGTGGACAGCCAATTGATGTGACACAACAGGTGCAGTTGGAGCATTAATGAAGGGTACAGCAACAGGAGCAACATACAATGTAGTTACAGCAGGAGCAGCTCGTTGAGGAACGAAATAAGTCACTGGAGCAGCAACTTCAACCACTTGAGCATCGAAATCAGGTTCCAAGTCACCTTCAGCTACAAATCCAGTTTCGGAGCCAGCAATGTAGTTTATTTGTCTTTGTTTACCATCATCGGCAACAAAGCTATACTCTCCTCTCACATTTAAATCAGCATCGGCTGACTCTCTTCGGGAGCTTCCAGGGGCATTGTAACTGAAAGTGTAAGAAGCATCTCCTCTTCCTTCGCCACGTGAAACAAAGCCAGTGTCAGCTGAAGCTGAGTATCCACTTACAGAACCTCGATTAGAACCAGCAGGGGCTTCGGCACTTCCAGGAAGATGGTCTCCTTCAGCTACGAATCCAGTGTCGGAGCCAGCAATGTAAGTAACTCTACGGGAGAATCCATCATCACCAACAAATCCAAATTCACCTCGGACGTTCAAATCACTGTCAGCAGTTTCGGATCTGTGACTATCTTCGTTATCATAGTTGAATGAATAACTTCCATCAACATTGCCGGAAGATATGATATTTGCATCTCCGCCTGTGTATGCAGTCACTACTGCTCCACTGAATTCAGGAATCGATGTGTAACTTATTCTCTGACCTTCATTTTCAGATTGAACAGATGCAACTGCTTGAGACAATGAAGCCCGAGCAGCATCTACGGATGATGCATGTGCGTTGAGAGCTTCAGCGTGCTTTCTTTGGGCTTCATCGAATGATTCTGCTGTGTACATAGATGGTTGCTCTGCTGCTCCAGATGATTCAGGAACTTCAACATTGTCTGGGACAAATCCAATACCAGATCCAGCTCTGTAATTTACATTTCGGTTGCTTCCATCACTAACAAAAGAGAATCTTCCAACTACATTGTTATCAGCATCAGCGGTTTCACTTCTGGAGCTATCAGAGTTTTCATAAGCAAATGTATAGCTGCCATCAGCATTCAGAGTGTACCTTGTGTTAGCTTCTTCATCAGCTCCATAACTTCTCACTCCCGAATATCCAGATTGCTGAGCTACAGAGTTAGCAAGAGCATGAAGATTATCAGCATGAGCAGAAGTTTCAGATTGTACAGCAGATTCAGCAGCAGCATGGGCTCTGAGAGCTTCACCGTGGGATAGTCCACTAGATTGTGGGTCAACAAATGCGGCTCTGGGAGCAGAATATTCGGAGGTCACGGCAGCATCAGCAACAGGTAGGTCAGCACCCTCAGGGACAAATCCTATTCCTGAACCAGCTCTGTAGTTCACTTCGTGTGTCTTGCCATCAGCAACAAAGGTGAATCTACCAACAACGTTGTTATCGGCATCAGCTGATTCACTTCTAGAGCTATCTGAGTTTGTGTAAGAAAAGGAGTAACTTCCATCGTCATTTCGTATATAATCTACATCAGAATTCTCAAAGGTTCTGAGAGCTTGAGCTGCGTTAAAAACTGCAGTAGATTGACCTCTACGAGCAGAAGCATGATTGGCATAAGCTTCAGCACGAGCAGCTTCAAGTTTAGCTAGGAGCTCTTGATGAGCACGAGCGTGAAGAGCAACGGCTTCAGCATGTGCTTCTGCAGAATAGGTAGTTGCTGATGCACCAGAGAATGATGAAGCCCGATCAGAAAATGAATGACCAGATATGCTTGGGATAGATCCTCTCACAACAGCTTCAGCAGCAGCATGAGCTCTAAGTGCTTCAGCATGAGAAAGTCCACTGGATAGTGGGTCAACATAAGCAGCTGTTGGGGCAGAATATTCCGATGCGGCGGCGGCAGGAGCAACAGGTAGGTCAGCACCCTCAGGGACATATCCGATTCCTGAACCAGCTCTGTAGTTTACTTCATGTGTCTTGCCATCAGCAACAAAGGTGAATCTACCAACAACGTTGTTTTCGGCATCAGCTGATTCACTTCTAGAGCTATCGGAGTTTGTGTAAGAGAAGGAATAGCTTCCATCGTCATTTCGTACGTAATCAACATCGGAATTCTCAAAAGTTTTGAGAGCTTGAGCTGCTTTGAAAACTGCGGTAGATTGACCAGTTTTTTGATCTCTACGAGCAGAAGCATGACTGGCATAAGCTTCAGCACGAGCAGCTTCGAGTTTGGCGAGGAGCTCTTGATGAGCACGAGCGTGGAGAGCAACGGCTTCAGCATGAGCTTCTGCGGAGTAGGTAGTGGCTGATGCACCAGAGAATGATGAAGCCGGATCAGAAGAAGATTGACCAGATATGCTTGGGATAGATCCTCTTACATCAGCTTCAGCAGCAGCATGAGCTCTAAGAGCTTCAGCATGAGAAAGTCCACTGGATAGTGGGTCAACATAAGCAGCTGTTGGGGCAGAATATTCCGATGCAGCGGCGGCAGGAGCAACAGGTAGGTCAGCACCTTCAGGAACATATCCGATTCCTGAACCAGCTCTGTAGTTTACTTCATGTGTCTTGCCATCAGCAACAAAGGTGAATCTACCAACAACGTTGTTATCGGCATCGGCTGATTCACTTCTAGAGCTATCTGAGTTTGTATAAGAGAAAGAATAACTTCCATCGTCATTTCTTACGTAATTTACATCAGAATTCTCAAAAGTTTTGAGAGCTTGAGCTGCTTTGAAAACTGCGGTAGATTGACCAGTTTTATGATCTCCACGAGCAGAAGCATGACTAGCATAAGCTTCAGCACGAGCAGCTTCAAGTTTAGCGAGGAGCTCTTGATGAGCACGAGCATGGAGAGCAACTGCTTCAGCATGAGCTTCTGCAGAATAGGTAGTTGCTGATGCACCAGAGAAAGATGAAGTCTGATAAGAAGCAGAGGAATGGCCAGCTATGCTTGGAATAAATCCTTTTACAACAGCTTCAGCAGCAGCATGAGCTCTAAGTGCTTCAGCATGAGAAAGTCCACTGGATAGTGAGTCAACATAAGCAGCAGTTGGGGCAGAATATTCAGATGCGGCAGCGGCAGGAGCAACAGGTAGGTCAGCACCCTCAGGGACAAATCCGATTCCTGAACCAGCTCTGTAGTTTACTTCGTGTGTCTTGCCATCAGCAACAAAGGTGAATCTTCCAACAACGTTGTTATCGGCATCAGCTGATTCACTTCTTGAACTATCGGAGTTTCTGTAGGAAAAGGAATAACTTCCATCGTCGTTTCTTGTGTACTCTACATCAGAATTCTCGAAAACTTTCAGAGCTTGAGCTGCTTTGAAAACTGCAGTAGATTCACTAGTTTTATGACCTCTACGAGCAGAAGCATGATTGGCATAAGCTTCAGCACGAGCAGCTTCAAGCTTAGCGAGGAGCTCTTGATGAGCACGAGCATGGAGAGCAACTGCTTCAGCATGTGCTTCTGCAGAATAGGTAGTTGCTGATGCACCAGAGAAAGATGAAGTCTGATCGGAAGAAGAGGAATGACCAGCTATGCTTGGAATAAATCCTTTTACAACAGCTTCAGCAGCAGCATGAGCTCTAAGAGCTTCGGCATGTGTAAGTCCACTGGATAGTGGGTCAACATAAGCAGCTCTTGGGGCAGAATATTCAGATGCAGTGGCGGCAGGAGCAACAGGTAGGTCAGCACTTTCAGGGACATATCCGATTCCTGAACCAGCTCTGTAGTTCACTTCATGTGTCTTGCCATCAGCAACAAAGGTGAATCTACCAACAACGTTGTTATCGGCATCAGCTGATTCACTTCTTGAACTATCGGAGTTTCTGTAGGAAAAGGAATAACTTCCATCGTCGTTTCTTACGTACTCTAAATCAGAATTTTCAAAAGTTTTGAGAGCTTGAGCTGCTTTGAAAACTGCAGTAGATTGACTAGTTTTATGATCTCTACGAGCAGAAGCATGACTGGCATAAGCTTCAGCACGAGCAGCTTCGAGTTTGGCGAGGAGCTCTTGATGAGCACGAGCGTGGAGAGCAACGGCTTCAGCATGAGCTTCTGCGGAGTAGGTAGATGCTGATGCACCAGAGAAAGATGAAGCCTGAGCAGATGGAGTAGATTGCCCAGATATTCTTGGGAGGAAGCCTCTGACACCAGCAGTGTAGTCTACTCTGATATTCTCACCAAGGGGATTCTTGAAACCGAAGAATCCAGTAAGATCTCCATCTCCCATTTGTACTGCCGATTCGTAAGTATTTACGCCTGTATCGTACCCGTACTTGAAGTCACCATCATCGTGTAAAACATAATATTGAGACCTTGCATTATTGCCGACTACTGGAATGTTGTATTCTCTTGGAAGACTCTGGGTGATAACCACAGTTGTGGCCAACACGGACTGTGAAAGAGATAGAGAAAAAGAGAAAGTTAGTTGTTTGCTAAAATAATAGAGATAGAAAAATAATTAAATTTGATATGATTCGAATATGAAAATTGATGAATTTAAAAATATATATTCAATTAGTCTATTAATTCTTATTTAGTAATTAAAATCTTGTTATTTGAAACACAAGCAATTAAGATTGTTAGAGCTAGGGGTCAGATTAGTTTTTAAAGGCACTCCTTATATCTGAAATATTTTAGCTAAAGATTCTTGATCAGCCTACATCTTGTGATGATATCAGATTGACAAATTAGGGTTTGTTTGTCGTTAAAAGCAGCCTTGAACTGAATCGAGAGACTTAAACTGTAATAGGATGATTAATAAGCTAGTTGTTTACGGTACCGCAGTCAAATACTTTTTTAACTACTGCACACAGGAAGAAAAAAAAAGGAAGTCTGTTCTACTACCTCCTTAGCTGCGTGCCTAATATAAGAGGCAATATTTATTTTATTTCCTATTATCGTTAAATCTTGAAAAATATCATATATTCAGATCAAAATCAAAATAGAAATATAAAAAACTATGTATTTTTTTAATTGTGAAAAAAATTATTACATTCAATACCCTTTTCTTCAAATGTTCAATCAAATTATATAAATTTAGGTTTGTTTCTTAGAGTTTTTGAAATAGCGATGTTACCTAATGACTCATTTTAGCTAAAATTATTTCCTACCTACGTAAATTAATAATCTATTACGAACATTAATTATATATTGAGAAGATTTTTAAGAATAAGACGGATTATTTTCAAACTATATATTTAGAACTATCTAAGTAAAATATAAGAATCTACGTCAAGCTGTAAATAGCCCCAGGCATGCAACTGCACAGGTAGGTAGGTACTAGGTAGGTATTCTTTTCAACCTACATGATAGGTACTACCTAACAAAGAGGTTCATAGATAGGGGAGTAGGGTTTTTCCTATGGGTCATGAGTAAAGGGGTTAAAGTGAGAAAGGGTTAAAATACTGGTTTACGGTTGATGATATGAAGGCGAAGAATACAGGGGAAACTTTTGATCTGTTCGAGTAAAATCTAGCAAACTACCTAGGTAGATAAATTTTAAAATATCAGTGGGTTGAATATAAACATTTCAGATTTTGACCATTTGTATAATTATAGATTGTTCTCCAAGGATTGATGAATTTAGGGTGTAATTATTTCAAGTTCAGACAGCGATGGCCTTGACTAAATAAATAAGAGAATAAAGAAGAGGAATACCGACCACACCCAAAATGCATTGGATTTTGACACGCAGGAGTTAACCTGTTAGGCCACAAAAATGGAAGAGAATTAAAAAGAGTGGAAGAGGATTGGAGAGAATTAAAGATGATGAGAGAATTATTGAAGAGGGTGGGAGAGGATATGAAGAGAATAAAAAAGGTACGAAAGGATTGAAGGAGATGGAAAATATTTTGAACTACTTACCTATTTTAGTTATTTGAAATAATCGTTGAGTATTTTGAATTAAGATTTTACCTTTATTTTCAGATATATTTAATGATATTGTCATTGTTATCCAATAAAAAATATTTGCTGAAAAATGTATTCGAATTTATAATGTCAAGTAATTAGAGGCGATTAGGTTCTTTATAAATTAAATGAATTCGGTCACAAAAAAATTAACATCATATTTTCAGCTCAACTTACAAATAAATTATTATTTTAGTTTTTTTAACTGAACTCATTGCAATTATATTTCTTTCTTTAAAAAGCAATTCTTCCTTCTAAGTTTTGTTTATGCAAAACAAAATCCAGTTAATTATTTTAGTTTATTAGGTCAATAGATATGGAGAGTGAAAATCTAAACCTTTATTATGACTTTGCTACTTGAAACTTATGTAATAATAGTACCTTTCTTAGCAACAAGACCAATTATATTCAGTGATATTTTATTTATATTTAATATTTTATTTAGTAATTATATTTAATGATGTTTTCAAAATTATTGGGTAGAAGAAAATTGTCTAGATATAGAAAAAGAAACAGTCTTCATTCAAAAAGTTCTATTAAACAAAACACAAATCAAATTCATAAAATCTCGAACTTACCCAGCTAATCCAAGCGAACATAGCGTGAAAGAAGTGAAATCTGCGATAACTGAAGAACTACCAACTGTGTAGGATACCCTGCTTATCCTACTGTTCACAGCAACCACCAAATCACTTCTGTGTCCTAAGCTCTGCTGCCTCTGTTACATATACTCCTGCAGGACCCAGCCCTGAGTCTTACGCTATCCAGACCAGGCTGTTCTTGCATCTTCAATGTCACTAGGTTCTCCGGGGAGAAGATGGACGCGACAAAAAAAGGAGCGTACCTAGGTATACCTAGCACATTGGAGAGAATCTAGGTATACCTAGGTAGGTACTATAGTTGTCCAAACGTTCTTATTTTTAGAGGATTTGGTTGTGCAAGACATGTTGATCATTAGTTTCCCCTGATTAGATCGCTATACTGGAAAATGAAAAATATCTTATATATATGAATATATTACAAAAGAAATTAAGTTCGCCTTACATATTAATTTAATTTGTAATTTTAACTATAACATAATCATAGGTTTTTTTTTTATTTTGTCAACTAATTTGGCGTTTGTTGAATGGTTATAATGGAGGTTAAAAAACATGAATTATTTTAGCAGCATATATTTCATTTCTGTGAAGTTATACAGTATCAAGTCATTTTTAAAACTAAGATAACATTAGTAAAAAAATGAAATAACAAGTTGGTTGAAAATAATTATTAACCTGGAGGTTAATTTTTCTTCGAGGTTTCATTTTTCTGATTTCATATCAAGTTTTGTGAACAAAAAGTTATTAGTTTAATTTCAATTAAAAGATGCTAAGGATTTGTCAAAAATATTAGTTAAAATATTTTTTTTAATTACAGAATTGAAAAACGTAAAAAAAACTTTGATGGTTTCTGAACTACTTCATTATTTTTTAAATTTCATTTTCTGAGCTGAGAGATAACTGAAGAATTAGATAAAAATTAAATAAATAGAATATTAGACACAACTGTAGAATCTTAGAAATAAATGTTAAATTTGGAAATTAATGCAGAATATCAGAAATAGTGATTTTAATGAAACAATATTGTATTTTTAAACAAAAAAAATTGATTTTTTTTTGAAAAATTGTAGAATCTTTTGAAAAATTATAGAATTTTTGAGAAAATTGTAGAGTTTAGAAAAAAATGTAGAATTTTAGGAATAATATTATAATTTCAAAAATAGTTGTAAAATTTTACATAAAACTAGACTTTTAGACAAAGCTAGAATTTTAGACAAAACTAGACTTTTAGATAAGACTATAATTTTAGATAAAACTGGATTTTGAGATAAATCTAGAATTTTAGACACAACATAAGAATTTTAGACAAAATTAGAATTTTTGATAAACTGTAGAATTATAGACACATTGTAGAATTTTTTTTTTAAATTCTAGTTTTGTGTAAAAACTCAACCGTTTGCCTTCAAATTCTAATTCGTCAAAAATTCTACAGTTTATCTAAAATACTTTAGTTGTTGTCTAAAACTATAGCTTAGTCTATAATTCTAGTTTTGTTTAAAATTCTAAAATTTTGTTCATATAATTCAAGTTTTTTTTCTAGTTCTACAATTATTTCCAATAATAAGTACATTTTGTTTGATTTTCTTTAGTATTTTCTTACTTGAAAATTAACGTTATAAGAAAATAGACTGAAAATAACGCGAACTTTTAAAAACTTTAGAAGCCGGGATAGTCTCAATAGCTCACTATACAGTATAGATTAACTATAGAGCAGTTTCAATACCACACTATAGACTATAGAGTATAGATTAACTATAGAGGAGTCAGTACCTCACTATACAGTATAGAAACACTAAAGAGGATTCAACTCCTACATTGGCGTGCTAGTCAAGATATCCTTGTACCTAATCTATTTATGCTAATATTCTAGAAGAATAAGATAATTCTATTGAATAAATGATGCCTAGTTATCTACACCAGATAAAGAGATTAAATCAGGTCATTTGTTTATCCAAGAGGAAGGCATAAAATAAAAACTAGACAGTGTACAGTAAAGGAGTTCCAGGAGTCTATTAGATACATTTTGACATTGAATGTCTCGAAAACTAATAAGGAAAAAGGATATTAGCATTAAAATGGAATTTATAAATTATTGGAGTTCTTATTGTTTAAAGACTAGGATTCTATTCCCTATGAAATAATTCACTTCTTCATCTTTGTACAGTAAAACTGCTTAGTTATGAAGTTCTGCGTTATGAAGGGCCTGAGTTATGAAATGCACCTGAGTTATGAAGTATTTTCTATGTTTAAATTGTAGAAAACGATATATGCCAAGAATTTCATTCTATAGTTACCTCTCAATAACCATAGTTTTCTATAATTTTAATCATAGAAAACTATCTAGTGCACCCGAGATATGAAGTGGCTCTAAGTTATGAGGGAACCAATACTTCATTTCTTTATGTTCATGTCTTACCATTTGAGATATAACTAAATACATTAATTTATTAGCAGAGTGACCATAAAAAATTGCTACATTATATACCTTCACGGTGTATATTTTCAAAATCTGACCCCTGGGTTACCCTATCACCATTTCACTAGTAAAACAAGTTAGGAAAGATGTTATTACTTAGGTTTTGGTTAAGGGTTCACCTTGAGTGAGCAAGTCCAGGCGTGTTACCTTTTCTAACCCCTGTCTGTTAGTTTTAGATGTTCAAGGTAGATATGGAGCCATAGAAAAATACTGATTCAACCTTCAATCAAAATATAAATAATCTACATTGAAAATGTTTATAATCAAAACCAATTTAGAGTAATTGTAAACTAAATTACAATATAAAAAACTGTGTAACCAATAATAATAAAAATATTATTTACAAATTTTAATATTATCTTCCAATTTTATTATTATTTACTAGTTTGGTATTATTTACTAGTATAATTATTTATTTTCTGTAGACTAGTGTTGCCAGCCTTGGTAGGTCTCTTTTCTTAACTATAATAATTTGCTAAGATGTATATATACTCGATATAGAAAACAGAACATAACTCTAGCGTCATTTCCGTGTAACAAGAATAAATAGTTAAAAAATACAGAGTACCTAAGTACTATCTGAGAAAAGAGTCACTGTGTTGATGTACTATCAGAGAAAACAGTCACTGTGATGATGTACTATCAGAGAAAAGAGTCACTGTGATGATGTACCATCAGAGAAAAGAGTCCCTGTGATGATGTACTATCAGAGAAAAGAGTCACTGTGATGATGTACTATCAGAGAAAAGAGTCACTGTGATGATGTACTATCAGAGAAAAGAGTCACTGTGATGATGTACTATCAGAGAAAAGAGTCACTGTGATGATGTACTATCAGAGAAAAGAGTCACTGTGATGATGTACTATCAGAGAAAAGAGTCACTGTGATGATGTACTATCAGAGAAAAGAGTCACTGTGATGATGTACTATCAGAGAAAAGAGTCACTGTGATGATGTACTATCAGAGAAAAGAGTCACTGTGATGATGTACTATCAGAGAAAAGAGTCACTGTGATGATGTACTATCAGAGAAAAGAGTCACTGTGATGATGTACTATCAGAGAAAAGAGTCACTGTGAGTATGTACTATCAGAGAAAAGAGTCACTGTGATGATGTACTATCAGAGAAAAGAGTCACTGTGATGATGTACTATCAGAGAAAAGAGTCACTGTGATGATGTACTATCAGAGAAAAGAGTCACTGTGATGATGTACTATCAGAGAAAAGAGTCACTGTGATGATGTACTATCAGAGAAAAGAGTCACTGTGATGATGTACTATCAGAGAAAAGAGTCACTGTGATGATGTACTATCAGAGAAAAGAGTCACTGTGATGATGTACTATCAGAGAAAAGAGTCACTGTGATGATGTACTATCAGAGAAAAGAGTCACTGTGATGATGTACTATCAGAGAAAAGAGTCACTGTGATGATGTACTATAAGAGAAAAGAGTCACTGTGATGATGTACTATCAGAGAAAAGAGTCACTGTGATGATGTACTATCAGAGAAAAGAGTCACTGTGATGATGTACTATCAGTGTAAAGAGTCACTGTGATGATGTACTATCAGAGAAAAGAGTCACTGTGATGATGTACTATCAGAGAAAAGAGTCACTGTGATGATGTACTATCAGAGAAAAGAGTCACTGTGATGATGTACTATCAGAGAAAAGAGTCACTGTGATGATGTACTATCAGAGAAAAGAGTCACTGTGATGATGTACTATCAGAGAAAAGAGTCACTGTGATGATGTACTATCAGAGAAAAGAGTCACTGTGATGATGTACTATCAGAGAAAAGAGTCACTGTGATGATGTACTATCAGAGAAAAGAGTCACTGTGATGATGTACTATCAGAGAAAAGATTCACTGTGATGATGTACTATCAGAGAAAAGAGTCACTGTGATGATTGTACTATCAGAGAAAAGAGTCACTGTGATGATGTACTATCAGAGAAAAGAGTCACTGTGATGATGTACTATCAGAGAAAAGAGTCACTGTGATGATGTACTATCAGAGAAAAGAGTCACTGTGATGATGTACTATAAGAGAAAAGAGTCACTGTGATGATGTACTATCAGAGAAAAGAGTCACTGTGATGATGTACTATCAGAGAAAAGAGTCACTGTGATTATGTACTATCAGTGTAAAGAGTCACTGTGATGATGTACTATCAGAGAAAAGAGTCACTGTGATGATGTACTATCAGAGAAAAGAGTCACTGTGATGATGTACTATCAGAGAAAAGAGTCACTGTGATGATGTACTATCAGAAAAAAGAGTCACTGTGATGATGTACTATCAGAGAAAAGAGTCACTGTGATGATGTACTATCAGAGAAAAGAGTCACTGTGATGATGTACTATCAGAGAAAAGAGTCACTGTGATGATGTACTATCAGAGAAAAGAGTCACTGTGATGATGTACTATCAGAGAAAAGAGTCACTGTGATGATGTACTATCAGAGAAAAGAGTCACTGTGATGATGTACTATCAGAGAAAAGAGTCACTGTGATGATGTACTATCAGAGAAAAGAGTCACTGTGATGATGTACTATCAGAGAAAAGAGTCACTGTGATGATGTACTATCAGAGAAAAGAGTCACTGTGATGATGTACTATCAGAGAAAAGAGTCACTGTGATGATGTACTATCAGAGAAAAGAGTCACTGTGATGATGTACTATCAGAGAAAAGAGTCACTGTGATGATGTACTATCAGAGAAAAGAGTCACTGTGATGATGTACTATCAGAGAAAAGAGTCACTGTGATGATGTACTATCAGAGAAAAGAGTCACTGTGATGATGTACTATCAGAGAAAAGAGTCACTGTGATGATGTACTATCAGAGAAAAGAGTCACTGTGATGATGTACTATCAGAGAAAAGAGTCACTGTGATGATGTACTATCAGAGAAAAGAGTCACTGTGATGATGTTCTATCAGAGAAAAGAGTCACTGTGATGATGTACTATCAGAGAAAAGAGTCACTGTGATGATGTACTATCAGAGAAAAGAGTCACTGTGATGATGTACTATAAGAGAAAAGAGTCACTGTGATGATGTACTATCAGAGAAAAGTGTCACTGTGATGATGTACTATCAGAGAAAAGAGTCACTGTGATGATGTACTATCAGTGTAAAGAGTCACTGTGATGATGTACTATCAGAGAAAAGAGTCACTGTGATGATGTACTATCAGAGAAAAGAGTCACTGCGATGATGTACTATCAGAGAAAAGAGTCACTGTGATGATGTACTATCAGAGAAAAGAGTCACTGTGATGATGTACTATCAGAGAAAAGAGTCACTGTGATGATGTACTATCAGAGAAAAGAGTCACTGTGATGATGTACTATCAGAGAAAAGAGTCACTGTGATGATGTACTATCAGAGAAAAGAGTCACTGTGATGATGTACTATCAGAGAAAAGAGTCACTGTGATGATGTACTATCAGAGAAAAGAGTCACTGTGATGATGTACTATCAGAGAAAAGAGTCACTGTGATGATGTACTATCAGAGAAAAGAGTCACTGTGATGATGTACTATCAGAGAAAAGAGTCACTGTGATGATGTACTATCAGAGAAAAGATTCACTGTTCTTTAATGTTACAATGTACCTCTGTTTTAGATACATGTAATAGTAAATCTTTAAACTTGTACATAATACAAATAGGATGGCCTTAATGTTTTAAATTAATGTTCTCGTTATATAACCATGGTTACATTATTTCCCTTGCATTATATCGGTAAATTCCCTTATATGAACAGATGTATCAAAGAAACTTAGTATATTTATATTATATTTCTGTTTGTGTTTCGTACGTACGTTACGCCTTTCAGAAAAAGAGGAAAAGTTTTTCACCCAGTATATGGGTTATAAAACTATATAAAATGATCTAAGGGCTATTATGTTAATGAATTGAATAGAAATTCAACCTTATGGAAAATAAAATAGGAAATAACAATATTAATTATTATTATTATTTTATAATTATTAGAAATAAATAAATAGGAAACATATATTTCTAATAATTAAAACTTAAATTACCCACGTGTTCACATTATTAAAAATTATAAATATTACGAAACATAAGAAGATCTTTATCTTTAAAGCATAATATACAATCACTGATAAAATATGAATAAGATAACAAAATGCTCATATAAATTAAATATATAACACCTTTTATTAGTTTTATTACACCATATATAGTTTTATTGTTTTCAATAAGCTAATAAATTCTTTTGTATTAATTTAAATGCATTTAACCAAATTAGGGGACATGAATCACCTTTAGTGGGATTTAGGAATTTAATGTAATAATATTAAAGTCTATATTGAATACATTTATTATATATACACATATATATTGTGTAAGTTTACTGTGTTAGAGGTCAGGGGTTCTATCCTAATAAAGTAATTCAATTCTTTATCTTTGTAATATGTTATTTAGTGATGTCCTTATCATTCTTATCATGGTTACCAAGTATAATAAAAGTGAAATAATACTGTTTATAGACATTTTTATATATGATCGAAAACGTTGAACCGTTCGATAACTTGGAAATTCGTCCATTGGGAGCACAGACAATTGGGCCCCAAGACAATTGAGCCCGTAGAAATATTGGACAGCAGGCGCATTGAAGAAGTGTTAGTTGATATCACAGAAGCAATGGTCTTTAATTAAGTTAATACAGTAGATTCTAATAAAAAACGGACTCGGCTACAACCAGGAGAAGTACAATATTGATTTTATATAAAAAGCAATGGATATATAGTATTTAAATTTTAGTTAAAACTTTATCAAGGTTCGACGATTGTTGAAATGGTCTGATTTGCTTCCACATGCTTCACTTCTTCAGTGCAATTTTGACTTGCACTATTTATGTGTCTAAATTTATTTTCAACGTGATCTTGTTCTAATTTTATTTAAAAATAGTATGGTGGCGATATTGAGTCTAGGCAGATCTTCCATGACACTGTTGTAGACACTACAAACACCTGGTTTGAAAAGAGGATTTCGTCTATTTAACTATAAATGGCATTCCTATCCATGAAATAAGCCTTAATAAAGCATTAAGTAGAATTTAAATATTATATAGGCATTATTTTTTTTGACATAAGAGGGAAATCTAAATTCTCTGGATTGTATCAGAGTCTTTATTTAACTTTATTGAAGATCACTGTTAGTGTCATAAAAAGTAACACTTCTTTATTTTGTGTGCTTTGTCCTGGGCTCAATATTATTGTCCTATAGTACCCAATTGTGCTGGGCTCAATATTATTGTCCTACAGTGCCCAATTGTCCTGGTGCCCAATTGTCCTTGGCTCAATATTATTGTCCTGGTGCCCAATTGTCCTGGGCTCAATATTATTGTCCTATAGTGCCCAATTGTCCTGGGCCTAATATTATTGTCCTATAGTGCCCAATTGTCCTGGGCTTAATATTATTGTCCTATAGTGCCCAATTGTCCTGGGCTCAATATTATTGTCCTATAGTGCCCAATTGTCCTGGGCTTAATATTATTGTCCTATAGTGCCCAATTGTCCTGGGCTTAATATTATTGTCCTATAGTGCCCAATTGTCCTGGGCTCAATATTATTGTCCTATAGTGCCCAATTGTCCTGGGCTTAATATTATTGTCCTATAGTGCCCAATTGTCCTGGGCTTAATATTATTGTCCTATAGTGCCCAATTGTCCTGGGCTCAATATTATTGTCCTATAGTGCCCAATTGTCCTGGGCTTAATATTATTGTCCTATAGTGCCCAATTGTCCTGGTGCCCAATTGTCCTTGGCTCAATATTATTGTCCTGGCTGGTGCCCAATTGTCCCGGGCTCTATTGTCCTTGGCTCAATATTATTGTCCTGGCTGGTGCCCAATTGTCCCGGGCTCTATTGTCTTCGGCCCAACTGTCTGCCCATGATCCAATGAAACTTGATGTAAATTCTGAAGTCTGAAGTAAATGAAATTTATCTGAAATGAAATTTTTGGTAAAATTAAAAAATAACTGAAAAAATGTGTTGATATTAAATTATTATTTGATTATTTATTTTAAAAATGTATTAAAATTTAACTAATTTTGGGTAAAATTACAATCATCAAGATATTAAAAAACATTTCTCACAATGTGCAATAATATAAGCATGAATGTACCATGGATAATTATTGTGTAGCATTTTTGTACTCGATAGCATTAATTTGAGTTAATAGTTGATACTTAGGAACTAATTCACCACAGGTATGAAGACAACTAAATTACACACCTATGAACAGTTAAAAAGTTTTTATTAAGTCGATCACCTTGTTGTGGCAGTCGCTTGGGATCTTCTTGTTGTTGTTGTTCTTTATCTTTATTCACAGCAACCTTCGAAAAGCTAAAAAAAACTTACCCATCCTCTCCTAAAATAATCTATATAATTAACATTCTAAATAAAGGGAATATAATTAACATATTCTTGAAGACTAGACCAGTGCATTTAAATATAAAGTTATTTTTAATTCATTTTATGGATTAAATAAAATTCATTATTATTATTCTCTAGAAACCCGAAATGGATTAAATTTTATTTAGAGTTAAATATTTTTAATTTTTTATAATAATCCGTCTCTTCAAAATTAAATTACTTTAAATAATTTAATTTTAGTGGTAGTTCATTAAATTAAATTTATTTTGGTAGGGGTTTAACGTCTGTTTCGGAACCAAAGGCCATATCGCTGACGTCAAAAGGAATTTAAGTACAAGGGACTAGAAGAAGCAGTCAGAAAGGAAAGTTGTTCCATGAACAAAGTCACTTACCACCGTCGGTGACAATGCTCATGGATGCAGAAAAGCTACTTCGTGAAGTCACCCACTAAGGACTCAATCACCGGTGATTGTGACTCAAACACCGCTGACTACAATTAGGGTAAGTTTCTAATTATTGGACGGTTTCACATCTTCGATCACATAAAAAATATATAATGAGAGTTAAATATAATAATCATTATATATTGTTCTTGCATTATCGAAAATGTGGAACCGTCCGATAATTTAGAACTTACCCTACATTACCTTGGTTAGAAATTGGCCAGATTGAATAAACTAAATATTTAATAATTAATTGTTAATTTTCTCAGATAATAAATACATTAATTATCACAGCTGTTTAATATCAATTTAAATGCTAATTTTCACATATTGAGATTCATAACAATTATATTGTATAAATATTTGAACGTTTTTTTACAAATTAATAGGAGTAAAAGCATTTCATTGAATGTTAAATAATAAATGTACTAACTTAAATTAAATAATGAATGTACTAACTTAAATTAAATAATGAATGTACTAACTTAAATTAAATAATGAATGTACTAACTTAAATTAAATAATGAATGTACTAACTTAAATTAAATAATGAATGTACTAACTTAAATTAAATAATGAATGTACTAACTTAAATTAAATAATGAATGTACTAACTTAAATTAAATAATGAATGTACTAACTTAAATTAAATAATAAATGTACTAACTTAAATTAAATAATAAATGTACTAACTTAAATTAAATAATGAATGTACTAACTTAAATTAAATAATGAATGTACTAACTTAAATTAAATAATGAATGTACTAACTTAAATTAAATAATGAATGTACTAACTTAAATTAAATAATGAATGTACTAACTTAAATTAAATAATAAATGTACTAACTTAAATTAAATAATGAATGTACTAACTTAAATTAAATAATAAATGTACTAACTTAAATTAAATAATGAATGTACTAACTTAAATTAAATAATAAATGTACTAACTTAAATAGGATACACAGTCAAGAAATTAAATCAATTGAAAAGAATTGTCTCGTCGATTATAATTAAAGTTAAAATTTGAATATTGAATAACAATTATGAGGGAATATGAAGGGAATATCCTGACAATATTAAAGGAATATCCTGACAATATTAAGGGAATATCCTGAAAATATTGAGGGAATATCCTGACAATATTAAGGGAACATCCTGACAATATTAAGGGAATATCCTGACAATATTAAGGGAACATCCTGACAATATTAAGGGAACATCCTGACAATATTAAGGGAACATCCTGACAATATTAAGGGAACATCCTGACAATATTAAGGGAACATCCTGACAATATTAAGGGAACATCCTGACAATATTAAGGGAACATCCTGACAATATTAAGGGAACATCCTGACAATATTAAGGGAACATCCTGACAATATTAAGGGAACATCCTGACAATATTAAGGGAACATCCTGACAATATTAAGGGAACATCCTGACAATATTAAGGGAACATCCTGACAATATTAAGGGAACATCCTGACAATATTAAGGGAACATCCTGACAATATTAAGGGAACATCCTGACAATATTAAGGGAACATCCTGACAATATTAAGGGAACATCCTGACAATATTAAGGGAATATGATGGTATCTGTTTCAGACAAAGATATGTTGGATATATGTAATCATATTTAGAACATATCCAGGGAAGGTCAACTGCATTGTAAGTATACAGTGAAACTTCTGAGTTATGAAGTAATGGTTCCTTCATATCTAAGGTGCACTTAATAGTTTTCTATGATTGAAATCATAGAAAACTATGGTTATTGAGGAATAACTATGACGAAATTCTTGACGTATATCATTTTCTATAATTTAAACATAGAAACTACTTCAGAACTCAGAACTTCATATCTCAGAACTTCATATCTCAGAACTTCATAACTCAGAACTTCATAACTCAGAACTTCATATCTCAGAACTTCATAACTCAGAACTTCATATTTCAGAACTTCATAACTCAGAACTTCATAACTCAGAACTTCATATCTCAGAACTTCATATTTCAGAACTTCATAACTCAGAACTTCATAACTCAGAACTTCATATCTCAGAACTTCATATTTCAGAACTTCATAACTCAGAACTTCATAACTCAGAACTTCATATCTCAGAACTTCATAACTCAGAACTTCATATCTCAGAACTTCATAACTCAGAACTTCATAACTCAGAACTTCATATCTCAGAACTTCATAACTCAGAACTTCATATTTCAGAACTTCATAACTCAGAACTTCAGAACTCAGAACTTCATATCTCAGAACTTCATATTTCAGAACTTCATAACTCAGAACTTCATAACTCAGAACTTCATATCTCAGAACTTCATAACTCAGAACTTCATATTTCAGAACTTCATAACTCAGAACTTCAGAACTCAGAACTTCATATCTCAGAACTTCATATTTCAGAACTTCATAACTCAGAACTTCATATCTCAGAACTTCATAACTCAGAACTTCATAACTCAGAACTTCATATCTCAGAACTTCATAACTCAGAACTTCATATTTCAGAACTTCATAACTCAGAACTTCAGAACTCAGAACTTCATATCTCAGAACTTCATATTTCAGAACTTCATAACTCAGAACTTCATATCTCAGAACTTCATAACTCAGAACTTCATATTTCAGAACTTCATAACTCAGAACTTCATATCTCAGAACTTCATAACTCAGAACTTCATATTTCAGAACTTCATAACTCAGAACTTCAGAACTCAGAACTTCATATCTCAGAACTTCATATTTCAGAACTTCATAACTCAGAACTTCATATCTCAGAACTTCATAACTCAGAACTTCATAACTCAGAACTTCATATCTCAGAACTTCATAACTCAGAACTTCATAACTCAGAACTTCAGAACTCAGAACTTCATATCTCAGAACTTCATATTTCAGAACTTCATAACTCAGAACTTCATATCTCAGAACTTCATAACTCAGAACTTCAGAACTCAGAACTTCATATCTCAGAACTTCATATTTCAGAACTTCAGAACTCAGAACTTCATATCTCAGAACTTCATATCTCAGAACTTCATAACTCAGAACTTCATAACTCAGAATTTCATAACTCAGGCTTTTACTGCATATATATTTATTTCACTGTATATATAATAATATATTTAGACCAGTAGTAAATTTATTTACTATATGTTGTCGTGAAGGCCTTAAGTTGTAAGGCTCAAATTTTGTTGTATTACACTACAAAATGAGCTTTATGGTTAGTAATAATATATTATAATATATTGAGGGTAGGATAATTATACCTATAGGTACACATGGTGAATAAAATTAATGATATTCTTTACATAAAAGGAGTGGATGTAATATGATTTATTTATGAATAGTTTTTAATTTGAATTGAGGTCATTTCTATTTTGAGTATTTATAAATTGTTATTATTTGGGGTAAGTTACGAATTATCGGTCAGTACTACATCTTCGGTCATATAACGATATTAAAATTATTATTATTACACAGTGCTATCTAATAATAATAATTTTTTACCATGTTTATCATTTTTTAACGCTACTTGCAGTTTTAGAGGATAGCGCTAGGGTTATGCTCTTCAACTACGAGGTCTTAGATTTGGTGTTAGGTAGACTCGTAGGCATCATTTACTATCACCTCTTCATTTTCCTCTTTCATTCGCGAGTGCAGCAACCGGTGCTTGTGTTCTTTTTCGTCACATTCCTTGGCAAGTGATTGTATTCACGGAGTAGCTTTTCTGCATCCATGAGCGTTGTCTCTGACGGGTGTAAGTGACTTTGTTCAAGGAGCCACTTTCCTTTCTGACTGCTTCTTCCAGTCCCTTGTATTTAATTTTCGTTTGTCGTCAGCGATATGGCCTTTGGTTCCGAAGCAGACGTTAAACCCCCTAATAAATTAAATTAATAACAATTTTAATATTATTTTCGATATATCACAGAAGATGTGGAACTGACCGATAATTCGTAACTTACCCTAATGTATCTGCCTAACTTTTTTATTGATATGTAAATATTGGTGATTTTAAAATGTTAATCTGGATTAAGTTTAATTTAATTCAAATGAAACTATATAAATATACTTGTTATGTATGTTAATTAAAATTTATAACCAGTCTATCTTATTTGTATATTTATTTTTCTTGCAAATTAATTTACAATCGAAGGTCCGACACAACTCTATAGTGACTTAATTTAAACACCACGTGTAAATATCACAAAAAAGACAATATTCTCTTGTCTCTGTGCATTATCTGGTACAGCAAGAGTCCTCTATAGTGAATCAACAGTCATGAGTAATTAAGAGGACTACCCCGTATAGTGAATTATTTTCTTTAGTCGCCATAATATGGACAACTATTTTCAGAAGACTAATGACCATTTGATGGCGGACTAAAGAAAATTTGTTCACTATACGGGATAGTTCTCTTACTCAGGACTCTACATTCACTATAGAGGAGTTATACTGTAGCTTTAGATCATCTCTGGTCTATTGTAACCACCATAACTATTCCCCTCTTAATCTTCTATGGCCCCACCATAACTATTCCCCTCTTAATCTTCTATGGCCCCACCATAACTATTCCCCTCTTAATCTTCTATGGCCCACCATAACTATTCCCCTCTTAATCTTTTATGGCCCCACCATAACTATTCCCCTCTTAATCTTATATGGCCCCACCATAACTATTCCCCTCTTAATCTTATTTGGCCCCACCATAACTATTCCCCTCTTAATCTTATATGGCCCCACCATAACTATTCCTCTCTTAATCTTATATGGCCCCACTATAACTATTCCCCTCTTAATCTTATATGGCCCCACCATAACTATTCCCCTCTTAATCTTATTTGGCCCCACCATAACTATTCCCCTCTTAATCTTATATGGCCCCACCATAACTATTCCCCTCTTAATCTTCTATGGCTCCACCATAACTATTCCCCTCTTAATCTTATATGGCCCCACCATAACTTCATTCCTGGTAACTGACGTGAAATATGCTCCCAGAGATCAAGAATAAAAAGGATCTAAATGTATAAGTGGCATTGAATAGATTTACCTCGTCATTTGATTTAATAAGTTAAAACGTTAAAGGAATATTGCTTAGTAAATGTTTTACACTTTAATTATTTGAATAACTGTTAAATTTGTTTGATTAAATGATGTATGTAATTCAACTATGCTTGAAGAGGAAATATTTATATTAGATTTCAATAATAGTACTTAGGTTTTAATTTACTCAAAAACTTTATGAACCAAAATATTAAATTTATTTCAAATTAATTATTTAAAATTCATACAAATGATAATTTTTTTAAATTATTTAAAAGAATTATTTAAAAAATATATTTTCTACATTTTTCATCTCGTTATCTGATAGCATATTTAAAAAAATCTAATAAAACTACCTAATTCTCAAGAAAGAATAATAATAATGGTTTACAATGAACTAGTCTTAACTAATTAGTAAATAATTCAAAACAAATTATCTGTGATAATCAGAATAATAATTTCAGTAACCAGGCAATTTTCGTCATAATTTAAATAACTAGACAGTCTAATGTACTTAATTTACACCAAAATTGGAGCAAAATGTTCGCACTTAATTTCTTGGGCGATGTACAGTTTTCCTTTTATATAAAAATGAATTGTTTGGTAATTTACGCCTTTCAGAAAAAGAGGAAAAGTCTTTGACTCGGTATAGGGGTTATAAAAACTATACAGGGTGACCCACAAAAAAGTCTACCCAACTTAGATTTAATATAAATACCGTATTCATAAGTAGTTAAAAAATAAGTTGAAGTGAATTTGAAGTTAAATTTTTTTCATGCGATATTAATATTAATTACAACTTGGGTACACTTTCTTGTGGGGCACCCTGTATAAAATGATGTAAAGGCTATTATGTTAGTAAATTGAATAGAAATTCAACCTAATGGAAGATAAAATAGGAAATAATTTCGGTAGGATAAAAATAATCTACATTATATATTTTAAAACAATTATAATGTGAATTTACTCAAGGGTCACACTAATAAATTATAATAAACCAATTCTTGAACAAATCCTTAAAAATTGATGGAGAATACAACGAATATTAATTAATAAATTAAAAATTTCATTTAATATTTCATTATATATTCATTTCCCTTGTTTTACCAACAGTATTCATTATATTTAAGTTATGAAAAGAAAGAAATATTAACGAAGGCCATGATACACGGAGTTCTTTGTTAGACAGTTTAAACAGTTCTAGTTCAGCTCTAGTTCTAGTTCCAGATCTATTTCTAGCTCTAGTTCTAGACATTGTTCTAGTTCTATTCTAGTTCTAGTTCCAGCTCTACTTCTTTTTTAGTTCTAGTTTCAGACCTTGTTCCAGTTCTAGTTATACATAGTTCTATTAAGTATTATAGGTAAAATAAAAATAAGTAGACAGGGTCCATAATTTAAATGCTATTTTTGTAGTCAAATTCATAAGTCTAATGAATATATATTATAAATATATGTTTTTTGACTTATAATAACTAGTTCAGTACCTGGTATTCATTTCTTGATAATTCAATTCAAAAAACGGGTATATATTTAAATGCTAGTATATAAGAATTGTCAATACATAAATAATTATATAGCTACTGATTTAACTAAATTTTTTCTGCTCTCAAAAGTCAGAACTTATGATTTTTATTATTGTTTTATTATTTTTATTATACAAAATCAGTAGAACAATGTAATACTTTTTTTTTCTTTATAACTTTCGAAAATATAATACATGGATTTTGAAAAAAACTACGCGGCTATAGAATCCTGAAAAGATCGCGTTTTGTTCATCTTCATCTTAAAAAATGATTTGTTTTAATTGTGCTGCCCTTTTGATTGCCGGCAAATTTCGGCACGATGACGGAGGTTGTCATTGCTCTGATATGCATTTCCTGTTCATTCGATCTAATTTCTGTTTCAGTAGCTGCCTTCAATTAAGGAAAATCTTATTGTTTTGTTACGGTAGACTCTTCTCTTGAGATATCCCAGTAAGAAATAATATAATGCGGAAAGATCTGGAGATCTTGTCGGCCACTCAACGTCGCCAAATCTTGAAATCAATCTTCCCGGAAACTTCTGACGCAGGATTTTCATGTTGTCAGTAGTCATGCCGTGATATCGCTACCCCTTTACACGTAACTGTTTGTCCATCGCCATCGTAGGAGAAATAGGGACGACAATCCTATTCTCCTTTACCGCACTACACTGTGACTCTTTTTGAATGAGCAACATTTTCCCATTCATGATTTCAGTTGCCCATAAACGGACGTTCTTTTTATTGAAACATTCATTTAGTTCGAAATCAGCTTCGTCTGACATGATCAAAGTTTAAATAAAAAAAAACAATCGCAGACAGCAATGCAACGTGCGAAGTCACGCCGTCGTGCAACTTCTGACAAATTTGAATTTCGTTTGGATGCATTGATTATATTTATTTCTTGGTATTGTGTTTAGAACAAGGACGAGCAGTGCGACGAGCCAATATACGACCTTATTTGCCGGTCGACTTTTATCCCATACATCGAAAATGTTCAATTTTGTAAAACACGATGTTTTCAAGATTCTATTGTCGTTTAGTTTTTTAAAATCCATGTATTATTTCAAAAGTTATCAAAGATTGTTTCGGGTCCCATCATTATTAGATTTATTGAACAAGCTACAAAAATGAAGGTATAAACTATTGGTAAGATATTATCAAAAGAAATAATTTATATCACCAATTGTGAATAATGGATATTATAATAAATGCTATGCAACAAATAATATCATTCAAAAACAAATAAATACTTTTAGTAAATTTTACTTTCCAGTTCTTATTGCATTTTAAAGTTTCAAACAAACAAAGCCTATAAAAAATAACGAGCATGAGTCACGTATGTACGCAGTGTCTGTGTGTGTGTATGTATGTGTGGTTTGTGTGTGTGCGTGTGTGTGTGTGTCTGTCAGTCTGTCAAAGTTGTTGCTCTGTTCATCATCTCGCTCCCAACGCCGACCTTACTCAACAGCGCCTCATAAGCGCGGTGCGAGTAACCTACTCTCAGAACAAAGGACGCTGTGAACTCTGCTGCAGTCTTCAACGTCTTTTTCAATTGAATAAAGTAGCAACTGTGATATAAATTCAATGCAGGGATGTCTGTGAATATTATAAATTGAAATTAGGCAAGAAATACAAAGAAAATTATATATAATAACATAAAAGTTTGTAATTGGATCGTAGAAGTAAATATTTAAACCTTCTGTTTTAATTATTAACTTAATTGATTATGCTAACTAACTCATCGTTTTGCATAGATATTATGTATCTATTATCAATTTACTATAAGTCTAATTTACAATAGAATCATTGAAACCTATATTCATTTATCTGTCCCTGTAACCTTGAAAGAATCTACCTACTTACATATTTTAATGCCCCTCCCCCCTTTTGGGGTAAATTGTACTGAAGTTAAACACTAAGTAGTGAATATATCGTAAATATATGTAGATTATTATTTAATAGATCCATGATACCATATATAGCGTTATTTACTAACTATTTCACTATTCATAACTAAATGTAGCATTTAAAACCATAAATATGAGCAATTTATATACATTCATACTGTGAAATTATATAAATTCATTTTTCTAATTAAATTTATGTTTCTATTATAGATAATGAACAGTTTTTACTCATTTTACGCCAAAATAAGAAATGTGTTACACCGACTGTGTTTATGTGGCGCTATTCAAAGGCGCAACTCAGCTCTGTCGGTAGAGCCTCCAGCGTTCCGCCCCTTTATCTACTTCCCTCCCCCACCACTTGAACCCCCATCTCACCCTCCTCTCCCTCATAATATTACTTTATTTACCCCTAAAATAGTTTTCTATGATGAAAGTTTTCTATGAATAATTTGAGGGGGCACTAAAATATAATAAAAATTTCATTTTATCTGTTTCCATATATTAAATGCCAATATCTGTCAATTTCTTTGATTGAACTGTGTTTAATTGAATAATACGTATTTATATTAATATTTTATTTCATACTTTGCAAATAATTACATTTGCAAATAAGTCTATCGAACGACGGACGTAAACATGAATATTAATTTATTAAATAATGATAAATGAAATTAATGCAGTTCAGATTTCAATCAAATTTTTAATTTGATTTATTTTTATAAATTGAATTTTGAATAATTAAATTTGTATAAATTAATTACCTATATCCGTAATTGCTAATCAATAAAATTTTGAGTTAACCTAATTTCTTTAAATATTTTAGAAAAACATTCGACTTATTTTGAAGTGTCTAGTATAAAAATACTTAATTGTTTTATATTTAAAATCATCTAGTTTTGTTTGCAACAAATTAACTAAAGGAATATAGGGTAAGTTCTGAGTTATCGGACTGTTCCACATTTCCGGACATATAAGAAAGAATGATATAATAATTTCACTAGGATTGGTTGAGTAAAAACAACCAACTCGTGTTAGTTGTTTTTACTCAACCTATCCTAGTGAAATAATTATTATTATATCATTCTTTCTTATATGTTCGAAGATGTGGAACTGACCGATAATTCGGAACTTCACAATACCTAACTGAAACACTGCAACTGACCATAACTGCTCAAGTTCTACCTCTACATTGGTGATAATATTCCGCAACCGGTGAGTGTCTCTTTACCGTTAGCTGACCGTACATTCCGCTAGGTGATGATATCCGTCAGCGGCGTGAGAGGTCAACCGGGCATATTTTCGCCACGGAAACTATTTCTATGCTATTTAATGGTTAATATTTTATATAAATCATCAAATTTCTGGTAAATGGTGAATAAATATTTGATAAATTAAATGGTAATGATTTATAGGAAGTATTTAAGGGATATTGAAATATAGGATTGGGTATATAGGTTTTTTGGAGGTCAGAATAACGGTGTCAACCTAGCGGTTCGATCAGAATATTGTCTAACATCTGACTCGTATTAGGCTTTAAAAGGAATAATACACTTTGCAATATAAGGAAAATTATTATTTGAAAACAATAATTCCCACACAAGATTTATTCCTGGTATATTAAGGGAATATCCCAGGATAAATCCTACTTGCCTGGGTTATACCTCCTGTTGAATCTTTAGAATTCGACTACCTATTGATGTACCCGTTATAGGACATAAATCAGTCATAACCCTACTTTTATTTAAATACTTCTTATTGATAAATAAATAAATAAAGCAAAGAAAGTATAGGTACATATTTTCTTTTTTCTAGGCACAGCAATGGCTCCTCTCAGCAACATTCGCGTCAGTCTTCGAGTGAACTTTGGCGCGAAAACAACTTCGTGTCAATCACTATTGGTCAAAAAACGGGGAACCGAGTTACGAGTTATCGTACAGTTCCTAATTTCCGATCATATAATAAAAATTAAAAATATATAGTTAAAAATGTATTTTCTTATATGGTCGAAAATGTGGAACCGTCCGATAACTCAGTACTTGCCCTATTTAAGCTGTTTGTTTTACCGCCTAAGGTATAATTTAATCTAAGCAATGTTTAATGTGAAGCCAATCCACATTTTAATTATTATGAGTTTCTTTTATTTCGGAGTGTTTGTTTTGAGTCCACAGCCGAGAAAAGTGAGTAGTAAAATATAAATTAAATAATTAGGTACAGATATACTAGGGTAAGTTCCGAGTTATCGGACGGTTTCACTTTTTCGATCATATAAGAAAAAAAAACTGCAGGTAATAATTAATAATTAACTTGTATTTATTATTATGGCTACAGATTATAACAATAGTTCAATAATTTATTATTTACTTTTTTCCTAGCAAATATAATTATATTATTTTGGTAGGGTGAATTACGCTTTTCCGACCGTTACGCAGTGTGGGTGTAGGTCATAAGCCACCCCCGGTCATAAGCCCCCCGGTCATAAGCCCCCAGGTCATAAGCCCCCCCGTCATAAGCCCCCAGGTCATAAGCCACCCCCGGTCATAAGCCACCCCGTCATAAGCCCCCCGGTCATAAGCCCCCAGGTCATAAGCCCCCAGGTCATAAGCCCCCCCGTCATAAGCCCCCCGGTCATAAGCCCCCAGGTCATAAGCCCCCAGGTCATAAGCCCCCAGGTCATAAGCCCCCAGGTCATAAGCCCCCCCGTCATAAGCCCCCAGGTCATAAGCCCCCAGGTCATAAGCCCCCCCGTCATAAGCCCCCCGGTCATAAGCCCCCAGGTCATAAGCCCCCAGGTCATAAGCCCCCAGGTCATAAGCCCCCCCGTCATAAGCCCCCCGGTCATAAGCCCCCAGGTCATAAGCCCCCAGGTCATAAGCCCCCAGGTCATAAGCCCCCCCCGGTCATAAGCCACCCCGTCATAAGCCCCCCGGTCATAAGCCCCCAGGTCATAAGCCCCCAGGTCATAAGCCCCCAGGTCATAAGCCCCCCCGTCATAAGCCCCCAGGTCATAAGCCCCCAGGTCATAAGCCCCCCCGTCATAAGCCCCCCGGTCATAAGCCCCCAGGTCATAAGCCCCCAGGTCATAAGCCCCCAGGTCATAAGCCCCCCGGTCATAAGCCCCCAGGTCATAAGCCCCCAGGTCATAAGCCACCCCCGGTCATAAGCCCCCCGTTCATGAGACCCCTCGGTCATGAGCCCCACCTGGTCATGAACCCCCCCCCCTCACCCCCGGTCAAGAGCCACCCCGGTCTTGAGCCCCCCTGTTTAAACATAAAATGTATGTATATCGGGGGGCGTGAGGCCCCAACTCCCCTGCCAGGTGCAGTTATTAAACAATCATAACGTGTGCAGTACAACAATCTAGCGGATACAACAAACTACATTAACAACTCTCAGTTATTTCTATCTAAGTAGTTCTCCATTTGTTTAACTAGGTAAATAAGGATTAAAAAAACAGGGAGGGGGGGCTCGTGACAAGGGGAGGGGAAGACTTATGACCAAGGGGGGGGGGGGGGGCTAGTGTAACTGTACGGGAATACATAACTGTACGGGAATACGTAACTGCACGGCAATACGTAACTGTACGGGAATACGTAACTGTACGGGAATACGTAACTGTACGGGAATACGTAACTGTACGGGAATACGTAACTGCACGGCAATACGTAACTGTACGGGAATACGTAACTGTACGGGAATACGTAACTGTACGGGAATACGTAACTGTACGGGAATACGTAACTGTACGGGAATACGTAACTGCACGGGAATACGTAACTGTACGGCAATACGTAACTGCACGGCAATACGTAACTGTACGGGAATACGTAACTGTACGGGAAAACGTAACTGTACGGCAATACGTAACTGCACGGCAATACGTAACTGTACGGGAATACGTAACTAAACGGGAATACGTAACTCACCCCACTCCTTTTCTTTACTTCGCAGAAGGCCCTAACTCTTCTCGACATTGAGGAACAAAATAATAATCTTCAAATCACCAAAGAGCTTCAGGACAGAAAAAAAGAGAAGAAATCAAGTCCCGATCATCGCAATGGAGTTTTGTCTCCGCTGTCCAAGAGAGCCGAGGATATGCAGGCAAAGTGTAGAAACTCTACGGTACCTTCCTCTCCTGAAATGAAAAATGCTATGAGAGCTAAAAATGTAAGTAGGGTAAGTTCCGAGTTATTGGACTGTTCCACCTTTTTGATCATATAAGAAAAAAGTTGTATATAAAAATTATTATTTAACTTATTTTTCATAATTATAATTTAACTATTTATTTCATTAATAGAAAATAAAAGTTAAATTATGACAGTTAGCTATATATACATGATTTATTATTGTATGAGCGAAAATGTGGAACTGTGCGATAACTCAGAACTTACCTTAGTTTAGTGGTGGGGCCATAGAAGATTAAGTGGGGACCAGTTAATTTTCTATGGCTTTTATTCTTATAACTTTTTTCTTGGTATTATATAAATTGTATAATTTTTTATATTAATTACTTATTTGAGCGAAAAAGTCATGAAAATTTGAACAAATTTTATCATGAATATAAAATCCTCTGTATGATTGGGGGTTTTCTGGGGGTTTCTTTAAATTTATTTTCTTTACTTTACAATAATATTCATATTCTTCAACTTATTTCAATTTTTTTCGATAGTAAAGTTATATTGATTTAATTGATAGCGTGGTTATTAATTAATGCCGAGCGGTCACCTATGTGCAAGGAAAATATTTAATTTGTTTAATTTACTGTTTACATTACTTTACTTCAAAATCAAATTCTACACTTATCAATTAGCACAAAAAAATATCGTGTTCATAATAATTCCATTAATCAATGATCTACCCATGGAAGAGTTTAACTTATAGCATGGGTCAAGCTTTGATTGTTGAGGCTTACTATGTCACTAACGAACACAGAGGTTTCACACAAACATTGAGTGGATACGGATTGGGGAGTACTGATTTGCTGTTGAACTCTGACTCAACGCATTTACTGGCCCGTAAAATTTCTGCTCAGCAACATCGAATCTGTTCTGTAATCTGCTTCAATTTCTGGTGCAACATCGTCTTTTTCTACAGTGGCTCTGACTGTGTTGTGAAGAATGCAATCTCTGCCACCAGGAAACTGCTGCTGACCCATGGAGTTACAAGGTTGAGTCTCTCGCTTGAAGATCATCATCGTTTAAATCTTGCGGTGGAACCTAAGGACTGGGTTAAATGGAGGCTTCCCCGCCCCGAAGTCTTTCTTACAAATCATGCCGTCACCATTTCAATATACCGCTTATATACTCGGGACTTTATTCTAAAAACTTTGCCAATATCCAAACGTAAGATGATTCTCCCCTCATTTCTCTTGGCCCTTACCCACCTGTGGGATGTCATTAATTTTACTCTCAGCAAAGTAAACAATTCTGCCCCAAAAAAACTCCTTACTTCCCTTTGTCAATGCAGGTGTCAGAACAGCTGACGCACATGTTTGAGGACCAACACACCAAAAAAATAAGCACCAGACTTTTTTACCTCCAGAAACAGAAAATAGTTTGGTGTCCTTTACCGAAGGTGGGAAAATATTGGTGATATTCATCATATTTTGAAATTTCTTTAAATACTAGCCATAGGATAAGTTACGAATTATTTCGGTAAATTATAATTATTATATATTTATTACAAGAGCGAAAAATGTGGAACCGCTAATTCATAATTTAAATGATTACCTCAATATTTTTTTTACCCAAAGGTCGCCTCCACCTCCATTTCCAAAATAATTTTAGATTTGGACCAATCACCAACTTTTGACGATGATTATCCTCAGGCTGTGCTGCGACAAACTTATAGGTGCAAAAAACAATTATAGTATGGAAATTTTTGTCTTGAAAAATTATTAATTACTATTTGTTGAAAATTGATTTTATTTGACCGAAAACTTGTTCAATATATCAAAAGTAGTTTGAAATTTTTTACAAAAATTCTCTTCTGTTCTTTCTGCAAGGAAAATATATAATGGATATATATTATTGAAATACCAATAGTTATAGTTTTCATATTTTATAATTATCTTTTCGCAGAATGCCAAAGAGTTTAATGCAAGAGACCAAGTTTACCGAAATGGAAAGTTTCGTTGTAGTTCGAGAACCAATGGAACGTTTGGTCTCAGCTTACAAGAACAAGCTAGTGAACACGTCCACGAACACAGACGGTGTCTACTTCTACAACACCTACTCTAAGAACATCATAGCTAAGCATAGGCAGAAAGGAAAGGACTTAGAGGAAGATGTCACCTTTCCTGAGTTCGTAGAATACCTACTTCACACAGACCCTTTTAATTACGACGACCACTGGAAACCTGCTAACATTTTCTGTTCTCTCTGCAGCCTACATTTTAAGTATGTCCTCAGGTACGAGAAATTCAACACAGAGTTCAGTAATTTGATGAAAGTTGTTCATGGGGAACTGAAAAATGTTCTCCATGCGAACAAATCCAAACACAGCGAAGGTGGTACCAGACGCCATTTGGATATGTTAGATGCCGAGAAAAGAAAACAACTAATTCTTCTATATTCATTGGATTACTATATTCTAGGATATGATATCAACAAATATTTGTAAATAATATATTGCTTTATAACTACAATTTTATTAAACCCTAACTTCACAAAAAGTTATAGTAAACCTAGTTAAATTCGCGTCATCGACTCATCACAGTAGGTATGAGTTAGGGCAAGTTCCACACAAAAAATATACGATAATAATTAATTAAATTTTATTACTATTGGTATCCATGATACCTGCAGGTATCACGAATACCAACTAAATCAAATAATAATTATATCATTTTTTCTTATATTCTCGTGGAAAAAGTAGGAGGAGCTTAGCAAAAAGTCTGGTGGAAAGACTTAAAAAACCCTACGTGTGTACGACCCTTTAAGATATAGTCGTACAATATGCTGCATATCGCAGCACTTAACTATGAAGCATATTGTCACATCCCTACTAACGAATAGACTATCATAATTTACAATAATGTTTATCTGAAATTTTGTTTTCCATCCGGTTTATAGCAAAGAAAAATAAGCATCCGGTATTAATTTAGAAAAGACGCAAATACTATTTTTCAGGATATTTATAAAAAATTGATATTTTTGATATTTATTGGTATATCTAAAAATTACATTAATATAAATTGTTTATATAACTTAAGGAGTGTTGTCTGTACAAAACATGAAGGCAAAATATTTACTGAAAATATTCTAATTATGTCCCTAGAATTTAAATCAAAATACATTGTTGAGCGTAAATTATTTACACTTAAAATAATTAATATCATTGACCAGGCTTATAGCTATTACATTTAGGGCTGGCACTCTATTGCCGAACACAACCCAATCACCGTGCTAGTTTTGATCAATGAGAGTGGAATAGTGTGCACGGTATTTGAGTAGTGACCGGTAATAGGGGGTTTTCAATAGCGTATGAGATGCAGTTTACATGGCACTCTAACTAAAAAAACTATCAAATGGGCAAGTCCTAAGTTATCAAACGGTTTCACATTTTCGATCATCAGAGAAAATGATTATTTAAATATTTTAATCGTATCCATGATACTTTCAGGTTCAGTTACATATTATCCATGATACCTGCAGGTATCATGGATACAAATTAAAACAGTAGTTAAATAAATGACTTTCCCCTCTCCGATCGACAATATGAACCTGTCCAATAACTCAAAACTTACCCTATCACGTGAACTGTTATCAACCGACAACTTTGGTCAAAAGGCAATCCAGAAAATAAGAAAAATGTTTACCACTATTTCAATTAGATATAAATTTGTATTGTGTAAACAATACTTTTTTTTTTTACACTACATTGTGAAAGTGGTTAACGTCTTCGTTAACTGCAGCTAACTGCATTGCTAGTCTAGTAATTTAGATAACCACATTGAAATTCAGTTGCATATTTTTCGTCAGGTTCAACAGGTCAGTGTTCAGTAAAGTTCACAGGGTGCCTTTGATTTAAAATATACAGAAAGAATAATTTAAGAGGAGAATCAGAAACCTAATAGACAGTTATCTTTTAAAAAATAGATTAAAAATTTATTTTATTGGAAAACATAACTTACACTTCCTATTTATGTTTCTAATTTTTTTTTCCATTCACGTGATTTATTTAAAAAAATTAAGATTCATCAAATTTTTGCATGACTTACGATTCGATTTTTTGCTCGCACCGAATTAACCGGTCATTCGAATAACTAGCAATTCCAGAGGCGAATTATACTACAGAGCACAATTCAGTCAATTAGTTACATAAATTTCGATGGAAAATTAAAAGAAATAAAGAGGTGCAGCAACAAATGACCAAAATCAGCACAAAGTTATTAAAAATAATCAACAACACAGAACAAAAATGGACGACAATTCAATCGGCAGTCATTCGATGAATTGGATTCTTCCGAAAGCGTAACAAATAAAAGGGGGGGAGGGGGGGGTTTGAACGCCACAATAATCACAGATCCTTTCGCTAAGATGTCGGAGAGTACCTAGTTACCTACATTAGTTGTAGCTAAGACTAATGGGTAGGTACCCTCAGCTTTAGACCATTTCACATATGAACAAAGAAAAACAAATCAAAAGTTAGCTTTCAGATTTTGTCTTTATCACTATTCCTAAAATGACTGAAACACAAAGCTATATGTACAACTGAGAGAGGGTGGCGACATCTGGCAACGAGTATCCAATTACCCATTGATATAGTGTACAATGCGTATCATGGATACGAACAGATCGTATCATGGATAAAAGCAGATCGTATCAGAGATACAAGAGCCGTCGCGAGCCATCCCTCCTCATTTGCGGCAAAAATACCGCACTAGTTAGGTTAGAGGGCGGCTGTAAACCGCACTAGGTAGGTTAGAGGGCGGGGAGGGACATCACGTGTCGTTGGAGGTGATTGAGGGTAGGGTTGACAAGTCCTTGTACTGCAGGAACTCCACGATTGATGGCGGTAAGTCAAGCTCGTCAAGACGATCTAGGCGAGCTGTCGTAACGGCAACTCTTATCGCTCTACGACTCAAGTCAGTCAGGGCGAGAGGGTTGGCTGAAAAAAAAACAGGTTAAGTTAGACACATTCCCAGCTGTATATCATTAGAAAAAGTATTCAATTTCATTATTTTACTGTTGCCGGCCAGGAGTAGTAGGAGACAGCCACTATTGCATGTACACCATTACTAGTTTGACATTTTTACAACATTTAGCTATCACATTTAGAATACTCACGACCGAGGCCCCCGTGGTAGCGTAGAGATATCTCGCAATGCCCCCAAACGGCGGAGACAATAGGGTGAAGTCTCTTGCCCCTGAGTCCTGTGAAGGCGAGACCGAGGTAGGTACCTTCCACCATAAAGGAAAGAGTGCCCTCCTCCATGTCCAGAATAACTGAAAGAAAAAGTGGGATGTTAAGCAACGGAAACTTCAATTTATTAGGGTAAATGACGAATTATCGGTCAGTTTCACATCTTCGGTCATATAAGAAAAAACGATATTCTAATTATTTTATTCTTGCCTAATTGGTAACCATGCTACCTGCAGGTATCATGGATACCAACTAAAATAAAAATAAAATTACAATATCGTTTTTTCTTATATGACCGAAGATGTGAAGCTGACCGATAATTCGTAATTTACCCTACCTAGGAAATTTATTAGTTATATATTTACCTATAGCTAATGCCAAACTAAATAAGCTTCAAATCTCACTCAATACTCACTGCTAAATTTGTCTGGCACGGAGAACGTTTCGTCTTTGTTAAGCAACTTAGGGTACACCACACTGGGGTTACCCCCTTTGGTGTTATGATGTACCTTATTCCTACCCAAATCCCACCCCCACGACTGATCGTTGCTCCCGACAAGCGCTTGGTAACCGACAGAGTGAAGCGGAGCCTCCGACGTCGCTACTCCGACCACGGCGTGGGTACCTCGCTGACGTGTCGACCACCGCACTTCCCAAACGTGTAGACCACGAGTGTATCCCGTTCTACTGCGGATACAGTCCGTGCTCTGCGCTACAGGATGGCGGTGGAAGGTGATTTTGTCATCATCTTTGACGAAAATGTTGAGAGAGCGATCGTCAGGATCCCAGGAGTGTTTGATTGCGATGTCTGTGGGAACTTGCGGCATGTCCAGCAACATGTCCAGGCGTTTGGGTTTCACCAGGTCGGAAGGGAGGGAGAGCTCCTTCGTCACCCGGGGGGTGGAGGAAGAACTGTCGCTGGCATTTGCGCCACTGCGGCCTGGCTTCAAACTCGCTGGAAAAAAAATGCGAATAAACAAATGGAAAAAATTTAGCATGCAAGTTGACATTTTAAAAATTATATATATTTTTTAAACAATGAGCTAAAATTCTTTATCGGGCGAGAACAAACATTTCTTAGAACATCATAAAGTTAGATATATATTATATAAAAATGTTAAACATTTCCGGTCAGAAGAACAACGTAACTTTCTCGGTCGGTAATAGATTCCCAGTCGGCAATTGAGTACACACCCCATACACTAGTCTAGGCAGAGTAAGCGTGTGAACCTACAGCGTGTGCCTGCCTACCTACCTACACGTAGGCAGGAAATACCTCAGATGCTCTCCTACGTAGTACCTACACCTAACGAAATACCTGTCACACTAACGAGAAAGAAAAAATAAAGCATTGGCACCGATTGGTTACTTCAATAAAAAAAAACAGTTTATATATAAAAATCTATTGAAATTTTCAGCCGGTATTTAATTCGATTTGGTAAAAATGTTTCTGAAGCAACTTTGTCATGAATATTGTTACACAAACATTGCCGATATTGTTATAACATTGTGACGATGTTGTCCCGATAAACAATGTTACCTAGAAGCTCCAATCAATTTCTTATTCGAAGAAATATAATCAAATTCTTTTTTTTCTATTTAAAGAGGACTTAGAGGAAGGTATGCTATTCGTAGAAGCACGGTGAAGACGACATACAGTCTTACCACCTTTTACAAAGACCCTCACAGTACGACCAGCCGGTTAGTGCAACCAAGCAATTCATGACGAGAATATTTACTGTAACTGAATAATGTTTGGGGTTAGTTACGAGTTATCGGACGGATCCACATTTACGATCAGAAGAAAAGAGTATATAACAATTCATGTTTAACTAACTTTGAATGGTATCCATGATACGTCCAGGTATCATGGATACCAAATAAAATAAAAATTGACTAATTATTATATAGTTTTTTTTATATGATCGATGATGTAGAACTGACCGATAATTCGTACCTTACCCCAAAGAAAATAGTTAGAAAATGTAGGTAGAGCCTTTAGAGTCCTTTGACCACCAGCTGAATGACACCAAAAAACGGGTTGGAGTGACACCCTGAAACCGGTTACACGGTCCCGGCCAGTGGGGGAAGGGGTGGGGGATTTACACAGGGAGGGGGGATTTACATAGGGGAGGGGGTTGAACCTGAGGCCAAGGCCAAGAGGTTACTAACATCATCACTATTTGCGAGCAGGGGTTCGAGACCATTGATACGAGCGATGAATGTATTAGTTATTCGCGTATTATAATCTCAACAATAACATTTAGGGATAAAATTAGTTAACATTTAAAAGTTATTTTCAAAGTTAAATGTTAATTATCCCAGTGAGATATTAATAAACAATAATTGTTTGAAAAACTTGAAAGGATAAGAAGAAGATAATCGCATGTTATAATTTTATCAACCATATTTAGATATGAAATTATTATTACCATTTAAAAGATTAATTTAAAGAAGATTTGAATATTAAATGTAAATTATCCCGGAGAAATAATCATTATTTGAGAAATTTAAAAGAATGACGAAAAAGACGACAATGAAAATACCTTAAAATGTTGAAAGAAAAAATCTCTGCGATTAATTTTCAAATTAAAAAAGAATGGTAGGTACTCGCTAACCAAATAAGTTACGTATTACCCTTGTGATGACGTGAGATGTCCTTGGAAATATGATTACACGACAACAAATAGGGAGAAGCTTTTAGCAACACATGCACATTGTACAGCACTGTGAAACAACCTTTAGAAACAACACTGTACATGCACATTGTACAGCACTGTGAAACAACCTTTAGAAACAACACTGTACATGCACATTGTACAGCACTGTGAAACAACCTTTAGAAACAACACTGTACATGCACATTGTACAGCACTGTGAAACAACAATTTTAACATCTCGAGAGTAGGTAAAACATAGCAAGATTTACAAAAATTGTTACTTCCTACTCAAATTACTTGCATTTAACATAAGATATCAACTAAATAAATACTTTAATTCTTTAAAAATGTCGGGTTACCATCGGAGATATATTGTAAGAAGTGTTAACATTAAATATTCATTGTCAAGAAGCATTTTTAGTTTTATTGAATATTGGTAAAAAAGATGAACCAATTTATACAAGGGTAAGTCCTGAAATATCGGACATTTCCACATAACCGATCGTAAGAAAAATTATAATAATTATTATTCAACAAATTAAAATAAGTTAAATTACAATTATTATTAATGCCTACGTCTACACGTATCTAAATAAGACTTGTAATGAATAACCGTAACCATCCACATTAGATACATTTACCACATCGTTACAATATTTATTTTAGTAGGGGTTTAACGTCTGCTTCGGAACCAAAGGCCATATCGCTGACGTCAAAAGGAAATTAAATACAAGGGACTGGAAGAAGCAGTCAGAGAGGAAAGTGGCTCCATGAACTAAGTCACTTACCACCGTCGGTGACAATGCTCATGGATGCAGAAAAGCTACTCCGTGAATGCAGTCACTTACCAAGGAATGTGACGAAACGGGACACAAGCACCGGTGGCCGCACTCACGGATGGAAGAGGAAAATGAAGAGGTGATAGTAAATGAAGCCTACGAGCCTACCTAACACAAAATCTAAGACCTCGTAGTTGAAGAGCATAACCCTAGCGCTATCCTCTAAAACTGCAAGTAGCGTTAAAAAAATGATAAACATGGTTAAAATGAAAAAAGACAATCCATAATCCAAATTACAACAGTTCGGGGCCCAAGGGACGCCACCCCCCTTCTCTTCCATTCACCACAGACAGCTTCAGGATATATCGTTACAATATTGGAAGCGGGAGGGGGCACAATCCCCCCACTAGACCCCTTAACAAGCAGTGTCAAGCACAGTAGCTAGTTAATTCCTACAAAGCAGTGCAGGGTCAGGGTCAAGATACTCATTTACCTACCCATTCAAAATAAGACATTCATTTACACATATACAACTATAGCTATACATCTCATAGATACTTTAAATGCATCAAAAAGATTCAGAGTAAGCTACGAAGGAGCAGACACTTCAAAATCTTCGGACATAAGAAAATACGATATAGCAATTATAATGATTTATAATTTCTATATCGCTTCTCCTTATATGACTGAAGATGTGGAACTGACCGATAATTCATAACTTAGCCTAAATCTTTTACATCTATTTCCGTGTATGGGGCATGGATACATTGAGACTAAATCACGCAGGTTACATTCAAATTAATTAAGTTATTTCGGAACCAAAGGCCACATCGCTGACGTCAAAAGGAAAGGAAATTAAGTACAAGGGACTTTGAGAAAATGATAAAATCACAAGTCAGTAACAATGCTCATGGATGCAGAAAAACTACTCCGAGATTGCAGTCACCTACCACCAGTCTGTGACAATATAATACAAACTATTTAAACCAATCTATATGAACAGATACAAAAACATTCGATCATATCGTTATTTTCAAACAATGGCTTAATGTACATTTTTCATGCAATGTATAATATTCATTTAATGTACAGCTAGAAGCTAATGTATTTAAATAAAAAAACATTCAAAGTCACAAAATGTCGAAGATTTTGACCTTGAAAATGTGTCCTTAGAGGTAAAGGATAAGAAGACCAAATGAAGGCACTAGCACAGACCTTCAAATGAAGGCACAACCACAGACCTTCAAATGAAGGCACAACCACAGACCTTCAAATGAAGGCACAACCACAGACCTTCAAATGAAGGCACAACCACAGACCTTCAAATGAAGGCACAACCACAGACCTTCAAATGAAGGCACAACCACAGACCTTCAAATGAAGGCACAACCACAGACCTTCAAATGAAGGCACAACCACAGACCTTCAAATGAAGGCACAACCACAGACCTTCAAATGAAGGCACAACCACAGACCTGCAAAAGAAGGCACAACCACAGACCTGCAAATGAAGGCACAACCACAGACCTGCAAATGAAGGCACAACCACAGACCTGCAAATGAAGGCACAACCACAGACCTGCAAATGAAGGCACAACCACAGACCTGCAAAAGAAGGCACAACCATACCTTCAAATGAAGGCACAACCACAGACCTGCAAATGAAGGCACAACCACAGACCTGCAAAAGAAGGCACAACCAGAGACCTTCAAATGAAGGCACAACCAGAGACCTTCAAAAGAAGGCACAACCACAGACCTTCAAATGAAGGCACAACCACAGACCTGCAAATGAAGGCACAATAGACAAAATAATAAAAAGAACAAATACTTTTTAAGGGGAATGACTTGCAAAAATTAGTTATATAATTCGTTTTCGTAGACACATTTTTAGATGGGTGTACAAATTGAAATAAGATTTTAGCTTCCTTTAGCAATAAAATTAAATGCAAGAAAAACACATACGTGACAGAAGGGGAGAGGCTATGCCTGTATTATTACTATACAGTAATAGTACGATACATCCAGATAATATACACTATTAAAAATATAGGTACAATCATCGTATTAACGCCATACTATCACCATATTAACACCTACTATCACCATCTCAATACCGTACTATCACTAACTATCACCGCATCACTAAATGTTCTTCCAAAGAAGCACAACACTCTACCATTAGCGGCTCAATGACGGGACAAACTATAACATTGAAAAAAGAGGCACAAGGTCATGGGGGGTAAGGGGGGGGGTTAAGGGGGGTCAGTGCGTTTGTGTGTACTGTATGATAGAGACTGACTGATGGAAGAGTGAATGGAGAGGAAAGAATGACACGATAAACCTAAAGAGACAGAGATAAATGAAGGAGATAGACAGAAAGAAAATAATATCAATTTGAAAGGATTCTCTTATGAAAACATTTTTTCATTAAAAAGACGATAAACAGAATAATGATATTCTATTTACACAGGAATAATAGACAGTGCGATCTAAAATTAAGTTAACGTTATTAACTGTTTCTATTTAAGGACACGAAGGACAAACAAGGAAACAATTCCTTGTTTGTCTTCAGGGAAAGGAATGTTTGTTAGGACTTTACAAACAATGTTTGGCGGAAGCGACAAACACGTGGTAAGGACAAACACACGAACAAGGAAGGGGACTCGCAGGTAGAATGACGTAAGGTGTGATAGACGGTACGTAGAGGGGGACACATACTACACAGGGACATGGTGAAGAGGACACATACTACATAGGGACACGATGAAGAGGACACTAAGCTATTTGACATGAGAAAAGTTGAATGATTTAGAAATGGAAATATGAAACAATAAAAAAATAATTTACACTTAAATCTCAAATAAAAAAATACATAAAAAGCTCCCTCTCCCCCACTATATTTAACATCACTTCCCCCACTGCACACTAACACCCAAATCACTTCCCCCCCCCATTTAACTCACCATAGTAAATATCATAGGCGTGGTGGTCATAGACTGTCTGTACCCGGTACTCCCCCGGTCCCTCGCTCCGGGATATGTACTCCAAGGCTGTTTCCCGGTGACCCGCGTTTCCGTGAGCCAAATGCGCTCGAGCCGCCGCAAGAAGACGGGCCTGGGGGCTGCTACGCCGACTGGGAGCGGGACGGATCCCCCCACTGACGTTACTGTTGGTGAGATCCTCCGTGGTGGTGGGAGTGCCTGCGTTCTCATCCCCCGGGGGTACTGCCGGTGGTGGTGATGAGTCAGAGCTGAACATCCACGGGACCAAACGTTTTCTCTTCATGTCCCGGAAGTTGTGCGTTAGTGCGTACGGTCGATATCCTTTAGTGGGTTATTCCCTTCAGAATCTTCTCGGAAAATAGTCACCGAAATCCCTTTAATTCAGTATCTTGATTTTTAATTGAAAAAAAGTGGAATGTTTTCCATTCAAAAACTGGTTGCTCAAGTACCACAAACTGTATCCACAATACGCACTAATTTGATGGTCAAATATTATTTTTACTTCAAATTACGCACATTTTTTCCTCGAATTTTAATTACGCAAAAATTTTAAATATTAAAAAAAAATTAGTTGAAAGATGAAATGGTTGCTAAATTGGGGATCTTCAGGAGTTTTATCTTTGAAATTTAGGACTCTGGGAACCTGACGACACACCAACGTATTCAGCAGCCAATTCTAACGCACATCCTCCGCATTACGAAAAAAAAAAGACGTTACCGACGAACCAGTCTAAAAATAATGCACAGAGTCTTTTAAATGACTTATATTAATATAACTTCTAATCTAATTAAATGATTCTAATGGTCACAGCACAAGAGTTCTGTTTAACAGTTGAACACAGAGCGACGCACACACTCACTGCCTCCCCTAACGACAGCCAAGGGGTTACTGGCTAGACTTCTGCCCGGCAACCACATAACATGTGCACACGTACATACACCACCAAACCTCCTAAACCACAACCACAAGCTGCACCATATACCAAAATATCACCACAAGAAGGGGTACCGTGGTGGTAAAAAGCAAAAATACTTGCGTACCCACGGGAAAAGCATATAAGCCTTATGGTTAGTACGTATGTACGTACTCACACTCATGGCTTGTGAGCGGACAAACGAACACACTCACACGCCTTTGTCATAACAGCTGAGAATGCTACAGTGGAGCCAGGTAATACACCTGTATGGGAAATTAACAATTATCGGTCTGTTACACATGTTCGGTCATATAAGAAAAAACAATATAAAAGTCACTATTATTATTACACAGTGCTATCTAATAATAACAATTTTTATATTGTTTTTTTCTTATATGACCGAATATGTAGAACCGACCGATAATTTGTAACTTACCCTACACATCACAATTATCTAATGAATTAATTTGAAAAACGTAAATATTATATAAAAGAATTGACATTCCACGTAACTCAAGTTTCTCTAATCTGCCCAGACAATATAAAGACAGCTAAGTTCTTCCATTAGAATTACTCTTTTGCACTTTGTTTTTATTTTCTTTCTTCAATAAATTATCATCATTATAATTAAATAAAGTACTGATGAAGTTGTAGGTGAAATGATCAGCAACAACAATCACAGCCTATGGATAGAGCTGTAAGAGGTAGGTACTCACATGAGTTTTTCTGCCCCATGTTGACTCTGTGTCTGTTCCTGTTAGGTCTTAGGTTTCTACTGGTGGAGGAGTTGGAGCTGTTGCTGCTGGGAGAGGAAGATGAGGAGCTGCTGTTGTTGAGGTTAGAGGCCGCCTCTTCACTCGAAGCTGCTGAGGAAGATTGAAGAAAAATAGGAACATTTTAGTCAAGAAAAATATTTGTAGCTAAATTTTACCATGCAATATACTTTGTGCAATTTTAATTTTTGATTTCAATAAAAAATTTCTTTCATTTGCTAATTGAAACTAATGGGAATGTACAGTATGGGCCACAAAAATGTTTCCGCTTTTTCAAATACTTGTAAATCGTTAGCCAATGGATGAAAAACGGTATCTTGGTCTCTTTTTCTCCGCCTCTTATTGTACTATTAACAGGTGAAATATTTTTGAACTGATGGACATAGTTTAAGAACAGGTAAGCAAAGAGTGAGGGTGATTATTTTTGTCATTGCGCGAAGGTTATTCTTAGAGCTAACTCTGTGATTTTACTCACTAAAAGGCAGTGAATAAAAGAAAAAATATTATAAGGGTAGACATTTTAAGACAGCTTATACTTCTTTCTTGTACACTATTCGGAAATACAACAACTTCAGTGACATTTTGATCTCATTGAAGTTTTTACTATGAATATTCGTTCTTCGCTTGTTAATTGCATGGTTAAGGCCCGTTTCACACTTGCCTTTTTTTAAAAGCGCGGAAAAAATTATCTTCTTGAAATGTGTTTACACTTGCGTTTTTTTTATCGCTGGAGTAAAAATTTAATGTTCTTTTTTCCATCAGCGATAAAAAAAATGCAAGTGTGAAACGGGCCTTAACCATGCAATGAACAAGCGAAGAACGAATATTCAGAGTGAAAACTTCAATGAGATCAAAATGTCACTGAAGTTGTTGTATTTCCGAATAGTGTACAAGAAAGAAGTGTAAGCTGTCTTAAAATGTCTACCCTTATAATATTTTTCCTTTTATTCACTGCCTTTTAGTGAGTAAAATCACAGAGTTAGCTCTAAGAATAATCTTAGCACAATTACAAAAATAATCACCCTCACTCTTTGCTTACCTGTTCTTAACTATGTCCATCAGTTCAAAATTGTTTTTACCTGTTAATAGTACAATAAGAGGCGGAGAAAGAGAGACCACAATATAGTTTTTTCGTCCATTGGCTAACGATTTATAAGTATCAGAAAAAGCGGGAACAATTGCGTGGCCCATACTGTATTTTCTATAAGATATATTCATTTGATTTATTTTCATGTGATAAGCTATTTGAAAAGAAATTGATTAGGTTAATATACTAAGGTGTCACAGGTACCTCTACACCTCACAGGTACCTCTACACCTGACTCACTCCCACCCCTGGCAACACATCCCTTCGCAAACACACACACCAATTTTTACACAAAGAGCTCTAGACTCCCCTCCTCACAACGGGCTCCTCGGGTCCCAGTCTCCGGACCTTGACCAGACTGAGTCCCACATGTCTCTTTGGGATAGGGTCAATCTATTCCGTCTGAGATGCGGATACCACCATTTTATCGGTGTGAGTTCTGTCACGATAGTCAAGGGTCTGTCTCCCACAATGTCCGTCCCTACCCATACACATCCACTGCGAAACCCAATCTCTCAGGGATGCGGATTTACATTTGGTCAACACTTTTCCATACACTGCCTTGGGTGGCTGACACCTGGGCCGCCCCTCCGTCCCTGCTAAGGACGTTGAGGAGGCTAAACAACTACTAGAACTAAACGTCCCCCCACCTTGACTAGGGGTTTCTCCCCCACTCTCCCTACCTTGACTAGAGGTTTCTCCCCCGTTCTCCGAGTGTCTTCTCTTTCCCTTGGTACCTTCAGATTGGTTTCCCTGTGCTCTGGAGGAACCACTGGCGGGAGTAGTGGTGGAGTTACTGTGTTGGGAGTACCTGAGATGAAAAGAAAACTTCAAATGATTAATCCATTTAAAAGATTGAAAATGATCATTAGACTTGAAAAACTATAAATGATTACATGATTTATCACTGGACATATCGCTGACATCAAAAAGAAATTAAATACAAGGGACTGTAAGAAGCAGACAGAAAGGAAAGTGGCTCCATGAACAAAGTCACCTACCACCATCAGTGACAGCTAATGGATGAAAGTAAGCTACTCCGTGAATGCATTCACTCATTACCTTTGGTTCTGTCCCTTTATCACTCATTACCTTTGGTTCTGTCTCTTCATCACTCATTACCTTTGGTTCTGTCCCTTTATCACTCATTACCTTTGGTTCTGTCTCTTCATCACTCATTACCTTTGGTTCTGTCTCTTTATCACTCATTACCTTTGGTTCTGTCTCTTCATCACTCATTACCTTTGGTTCTGCTGTCTGTTAGAGTTGGTGAAGACTCTGGTGTTTCGAGAGCCACGTCCCCTGTTGTTTTTGAAGGGAGTCTGCTCTTTACCCCCAAAGTTGTTGCGGTTGTTATAGCGCCCTTTGCCCCCCTTGCGGTTGTTGGCTTGACTTGGTGGTTGTTGTTGTGATTGACTAGAATGGTTGTTAATGCGACCAGTGGACTCTGTTTGGGTGCTGATGTCCACCTGAAGAAGAAAAGAAATTTACTCTTTTGTAACAATGCAAAGATGTTAAACTTACAACCTCTTCTAATTTCTCGGCTATAGTTTATAGACACTAGAAAATGTTACTGTATCATAAATAGAATAGTCAGATAAATTAATTCAGCCAGTTAGTTATTTATTATAATTTTTTAGAAAAGTTTTCAGAAATAATTAAATATAAAATATACTTTTTCGAATCATTTCATTTTTAATTCAAATTTTAGCTACTTCGATTCTTTTGAGTAAAAAATATGAAACGTTCACCGTAAGAGTTCATTCCCTAGTGGAATATTATTTGTATTGACTGTAAATAGATATTGTATGAATGTTCGCCACCGTAAGAGTTCATCCCAGTGGAATATTATTTGTATTGACTGTAAATAGATATTGTATGAATGTTCTTCACCGTAAGAGTTCATCCCTAGTGGAATATTATTTGTATTGACTGTAAATAGATATTGTATGAATGTTCTTCACCGTAAGAGTTCATCCCTAGTGGAATATTATTTGTATTGACTGTAAATAGATATTGTATGAATGTTCGCCACCGTAAGAGTTCATCCCTAGTGTAATATTATTTGTATTGACTGTAAATAGATATTGTATGAATGTTCTTCACCGTAAGAGTTCATCCCTAGTGGAATATTATTTGTATTGACTGTAAATAGATATTGTATGAATGTTCTTCACCGTGAGAGTTCACCCCTAGCGGAATATTATTTGTATTAGGTTACAACATCTCCCCTCACTGACCCTGTTGTTGACTCTGTGTGAGTTTTCACTCAGAGGGCCCGCAGCGAAGGAGTTACGGGGTGAAGTCCTCTTCTGGCGGTGGTGAAGGGGATTGTCTTCCAGGGGGAAGTAGTCGGGGTCTGATGACGGGCCTCCCTCCAGTGATTGCTGTGGGGGAGGAGAGGATTAAAAGGTGGAGTGGGTGGGGGTTAGTCTATCCATTCATCTTCCCTAGATGAACATTTCTAAATGACGAGGGAAAAATATTGATGAAATAAACGATCTTTAAATAATAAGGAAGTTCAACAGAGAAAATTATTATACTAGGAACGAGTTTAGTTTAAAATTAAATATCATACATTAAATTTATTTGTTAAAAGTGAAGTGTCTATCCATTTATTTTCTATTCTTACAGTAAAAAGCTATACATGTTATTATGAAAAAGGGCACTGATACGCAATTACTTAAAAGTATCAATGACGTCAAAATGACGTAGGTAGCAGTAGTTTGACGTCAGTTATTTCTCAGTGAAAAATAAGTAGCAAATTGGATGAGAAACAACTTACAGTGTTGTTTCTTTGTCTCTTGCGGTTGTTGTGCTCCTCAGAGTCGGTTGTTTGGAAGTTGTTTTGGTAGTGTAAGTTGTTTCGGGGTGATCTTCTCACTGATGTCGAATCGCCTGCAAAGGAAGAAAAACCTTGAAAAACAGAAAAGGATGATACAGAAACATGTTGGTATTAGCAACTATGGAAGAGGAAAATGAAGAGGTGATAGTAAAGGAAGCCTACGAGTCTACCTAACACAAAATCTAAGACCTCGTAGTTAAAGAGCATAACCCTAGTGCTATCCTTTAAAACTGCAAGTAGTGTTAAAAAATGATTAAAATGAAAGAAAAAAAACAATACACTATTCAAATTACAACAGTTCGGGGCCCAATATACGCCACCCCCTTCTCTTCCAGTCACCACAGACAGCTACAGGATAGAGCCCCTGGGGTATAACACTAATGATAGAGAGAATGCGCACGATATCCCTAACTTTGCACTGTTTGTATGTTTTATTCACCTTCTAGCTTCCTCTATAGTGAGAATACAGTCAATCAGTGGCGTAACTGCATGTCCAGTACAGTGTGTTTCAATTTCGTTAATAGACAACAGATTACGTAAACAAATAGATAAAATATTTAACGTATTATAATAATATTCTTTTCTGGTTGTTCGTTATACTTCAGATTTATCAGTTCTCACAAATGTACTTCCAATTACTAGGGTAAGTTCTTAATTATCGGTCAGGTCTATATTTTCGGACACGTAAAGGAAAAATTAGATAATGATTATTGTTCTATTATTATTTTAGTTGGTATCCTTAATACCTGCAGGTATCATGGATACCAACTAAAATAATAATTACTATATAATTTTTCCTTGCGTGTCCGAAGATGTGGACCTGACCGATAATTAAGAACTAACCCTAATCAATAACAACATTTCAAAACAAAAAGTGCCAATATTTTACCAGTAGATTACTTGCCATTTAAACTATCTTTTTTTACTATTTGAATTAGCTAACATTAGTTTAGTAAAATATTTATTAAAGCAATTTGTTAATATAACAAACTCTTAAGTTATTTGTGAATTGTTACTATACAGGGTGACCGACACCTTTTATTCTATGAAAATATGGTCTAAAATGCTTAGTTAAAGAGTTACAAGGTTAGGAAAGTAGTATCTGTACCATTTATTATTATTAGTTAACGTCATTGCTTTAATGTTGCGATAAGAAACAAAACATTTTTAACAGTAATTATTATGAGCACAAGAAACTTAATCTTAAATTAGGTTACATGTTTACAAAATGTGTTCAAACTGCCTCCCATTTGTTGCGATGCAGGCGTTCAAATGTTTGTCCAATGATTGGTGGACGCGAGCAGACACCAGGAGTTTCACGAATCCTTGCGGGATAAAAGTTTGAACGCTTGCATCGCAACAAAAAGGCGCCAGTTTGAACACATTTTGTAAACATGTAACCTAATTTAAGATTAGTTTCTTGTGATCCTAATAATTACTGTTAGAAATGTTTTGTTTCTTATCGCAACATTAAAAATAATGTTAACTAATAATAATAAATGGTATAGATACTACTTTCCTAACCTTGTAACTCTTTAACTAAGCATTTTAGACCATACCTTCATTAAATAAAAAGTGTTTATTTCGACGAATGCAACCTTATGTTAAAGTTTGGCAACAAAAGTGTCGGACACCCTGTATACCGCTGGTGTAGAACCATTCAATACTCTTTAATTCTCTATAATATATTCATGATCTATTATTTCAAGAGCATATTGTCACAACCCTTAGTTATTCTTGATAGCACGGGCACACTAGTCGCTACTCACGTTGCTGTAACGGCTCCTGGTTGTTATAGCGTCTGTTATACTGATCGTTAGTGTTGCTATAGTGGCCTCCGAAACCTCTTCCCCTGCCTCTTCCACCACCACCACCTCTGCTACCTCCACTCCCCCGGTGGAAATGATTTGTTCCTCTACCCACACCGCCCTTCTGTTTAGTCTCGGGCTCAAATCTGGAAGAGAAAAAATAGTTAATAAACTACGTCAATTGACATCAACTGACTAGAGGACTATTAAAAAAAAACACAAAATGGCCGAATATTAACTACCTTATAAATAGGGTATGTTCCGAGTTATCGAATTGCTTCTATATTAGATAGTTTAAAAAACTAAAATTATAATAATGACTAGGGTAAGTTCTTAATTATCGGTCAGTTCCACATTTTAGGACACGTATGCAAAAACGATGTAATAATAATTATTCAATTGTATTTGTTATCCAAGGTACCTGCAACATACAACTAAAAAGAAAATTCAATTATATTTATAAATTTTTTATATGATCGAAAACGTGGCACCGTCCGATAACTAGGAACTTCCCCAATCGGTTAAAACACAGGTTATTTTATCAACTTTTCTAGAATACAAACATGTGTTCTATGAATGATATATGTTTAATAAGGGGAAGTAAGGCGTACAACAAACATTATGATGGGACCTCTCTGAATCTTCTATGGCCCCACCATAACTTTCCCTCTGAATCTTCTATGGCCCCACCATAACTTTCCCTCTGAATCTTCTATGGCCCCACCATAACTTTCCCTTTGAATCTTCTATGGCCCCACCATAACTTTCCCTCTTAATCTTCTATGGCCCCACCATAACTTTCCCTCTTAATCTTCTATGGCCCCACCATAACTTTCTCTCTGGTACCATCTTACAAAGGTGTCCGCTTCTGACCTTTAAATATTGATTGAAAATAACACAAACCTAACAGAGCACTTTATTTACAACTATTGGTGGTTGTTTTAATCCTTCACTGTGCACTCTATTTAGACCTATTGGTGGTTGTTTTAACTCTTCACTGTGCACTCTATTTAGACCTATTGGTGGTTGTTTTAACTCTTCACTGTGCACTCTATTTAGACCTATTGGTGGTTGTTCTAACCCTTCACTGTGCACTCTATTTAGACCTATTGGTGGTTGTTTTAACTCTGTGCACTCTATTTACAACTATTGGTGGTTGTTCTAACCCTTCACTGTGCTCTCTATTTAGACCTATTGGTGGTTGTTCTAACCCTTCACTGTGCACTCTATTTAGACCTATTGGTGGTTGTTTTAACTCTGTGCACTTTATTTACAACTATTGGTGGTTGTTTTAACCCTTCACTGTGCACTCTATTTAGACCTATTGGTGGTTGTTTTAACCCTTCACTGTGCACTCTATTTAGACCTATTGGTGGTTGTTTTAACCCTTCACTGTGCACTCTATTTAGACCTATTGGTGGTTGTTTTAACTCTTCACTGTGCACTCTATTTAGACCTATTGGTGGTTGTTTTAACCCTTAACTATGCACTCTATGTAGCTAAATGGTTTTAACGTTGTTCCAAAAGCGTATCTGACAGAGGGAAGAATTCTACAGAAAGTGCATAAGATGCTACATCTAATCCCTATTTACAATACCAGATAGCCTTATTTACCAAGATAGATAGCCGCTATCTATGATGTTAGATAGGGGCTATCTATCCTGATTAACGTATGTATCAGCAGCAGCTGTCAGTAGATAAAATGCATCAGCATCAGCGATGATAAAAAAAACAATAATAAAATATTCAAAGATATAATCGTAAGACATCATCAAATTAAAACACTATTGTCCTTCATCGGACATTCCCAATAAAAAAGGCAGGCAAGATGGTAATAAAAGATGAAAAAAATTGATAAAGAACATCCCTTTAAGTATGATACTCAAGACTACACGTGGGACATATACGTACCACATACCTAAAGCAGCTGATAGCATGAATATAAAATTCTAATATCAGTTCAATAAATGGCTTGAATAACTAAATTAAATTTCATTCAATTGAAAATAATGGAGAAAAAAGCGGAGTCAGATATATTAATTATTACATAAATTGAACTACCATCAGTGTCCATAAAATTTATAATCACATGTAGTCATTTTTGACGGCACGTGAACACTAGTGATTTGAACATTTAATTGAAGGATGAGGTAAACCCTGTAAAAGATCCTTTCGAAATTAGAACATCTTTTTGTAACTTTTATCAGTAACAGAGTCACACACCGTCTGCGTACTTTACACTACCTTTATTGACATCAATGCTATCACTTTGTACAAGTACCTACACACGCTCATACACCAACACCCACACACCTATTTACCAACTATACCGTAACTGTGAGTGTTAGTCAAGTGATGTTATTGAGACCTTTTAAGGGAGTAACGCAACTCAGTGGGGTGGAACTGCATTGAAATTAAACATTTTAACAAACAATGTTAATAATTAAAAGCATGGTGATAATAAAAAATTTCAACCCATGTTAATATTTAAAAGATTTTAAACCATATTGATGACTATAAATGTTTTAAAAACTGATAGTAATAACATTATCTATTTAACATGATAAGTACCACCAATTAAGTAGACTGATAGTACGTACACCAAGACTCATTACAGCTCTAAAATATACATTATTTGCCTAATTTAGGCTTTATTAGGACAAAAGACGCACTAAACTGTAATAAAACTTACTGAATGATGCTAAATTACATATAATTATACCTTTAATTATACCTGCAGTTTTTAGTATAAATGGTAAAATACAAACTATGTCTAAAATTATATTTTACGGTAAATGTTTACCGTGTGGACAACAACAGACTATCTGTCTATTGTAAATTTGTTTGAATTAAACTTTAAACAATCTTAGAAACAAACAAATAATGAGTTAGTATTTCATACTAGAGAACTGAGAGAAAAATTAAAGAACAGAGTGATAGGGTTGAAAAAATATACACGGGATGAAAGTATCCAATACATACACTGGTACCTTCAGTATCCACAGATAAACCTAAAGTATCCAATGCATCCTAACTGTAGTAACCATTTAACTTTAGGCACACAATCAGGTCCCTTTGACAGAGTCTATTGGTGTTCTACTCGGTGAATCTAAGCGGCAATGAAAGCATCTTCATTGGGAGCTACAACTGACACTAAAGCTGATGTGAACTTCGCTACCTTCATTCGTACATTCGGTACCTTCATACGATACATTCGCTACCTTCATACGATACATTCGCTACCTTCATACGATACATTCGCTACCTTCACACGATACATTCGCTACCTTCACACGATACATTCGCTACCTTCACACGATACATTCGCTACCTTCACACGATACATTCGCTACCTTCATACGATACATTCGCTACCTTCATACGATACATTCGCTACCTTCATACGATACATTCGCTACCTTCATACGATACATTTCGCTACCTTCATACGATACATTTCGCTACCTTCATACGATACATTTCGCTACCTTCATACGATACATTTCGCTACCTTCATACGATACATTTCGCTACCTTCATACGATACATTCGCTACCTTCATACGATACATTTCGCTACCTTCATACGATACATTTCGCTACCTTCATACGATACATTCGCTACCTTCATACGATACATTCTCTACCTTCATACGATACATTCTCTACCTTCATACGATACATTCTCTACCTTCATACGATACATTCGATACCTTCATACGATACATTCGCTACCTTCATACGATACATTCGCTACCTTCATACGATACATTCGCTACCTTCATACGATACATTCGATACCTTCATACGATACATTCTCTACCTTCATACGATACATTCTCTACCTTCATACGATACATTCTCTACCTTCATACGATACATTCTCTACCTTCATACGATACATTCGATACCTTCATAGATACCGATCAAGAGTGTGGTTTAACTGCGACACGTTAAGTTGTTGCAAAGCATCTATAAAATTAAAAATTAATACCGAAACGTACACAAATAATAGTCACTAAATTTATTCCACAAGAATAGTCTACCAATAATTTATTTTCGTAAAAAAAAAACCTCCTTCAAACAAGATGAAATAAATCAGAAAATACAATCGAATATTAGAAAAAGAAAAGACACAGACACACTAACAATGTTAACAGTACAGTATATACGCACAATGAGTCAGCATATTCTGTACGAGATAAGTTTATCACTTTTGTAGTGTTTCTATGCTCTCATATTGCAGATGCGATGCACAGTTTGAAGTAGAACGAACGATAGAACGCTCTGATAGCTATAGAACGAGATCAACTCGGTGGTTAGAGCACCGGGAACAGTTGCTCGTAAGCAAGATGCAATAGGTTATGTTCCGAGTTGTCGAACGGTTCCACATTATCGATCATACAAGAAAAAGTTTAAATGATAACAGTAATTCACTTTTAATTGGTATCCATGGTACCTTCATATATCATGGATACCAATTAAATTTAAAGTGGATTAATAAATACTATATATATTTTTCTTTCGTGCCGGAAAAGGTGGAAGGATCTTAGGATCTTACCCTATGCAGATAAAATGAAAATGTGATTATTAACGAAAACGCCAAGAAAAACGAACCGTCAATTAACAATAGTTGTTAGAGCTCGCCAAGACAAACAATCAGTAGTAGATGTTAGAGCTTAACAGCTAGAATAGAAACTAAAGCACTTCCCCAAGAGAAAACAAACACGTGAGTTTAAATCCACACTGACACTACTGGTAAAGAATAATCATCACCATTATAAACATCACCGAGGCATTAAATAGGCCTATAGAGACTTCACTGAGCAATGAATAGGCCTACATAAAGTCAGTGAGTTGTTTACAACCAGTTTGCAGTGACCAGGTTAGTTGCAGTGACCAGGTTAGTTACAGTGACCAGGTTAGTTACAGTGACCCAGTGACCGAGATGTGACCTACTATAACCACTCCAGTGTTATCTCTCTCTCTAGAGTACAGCATATATATTATCACATTATGAAGTACAGGGGTGAGATAGAGTACATCACTGGTGAGTACAAACTAGTACAGAGCACATCACTGGTGAGTACAAACTAGTGTAGAGTACATCACTGGTGAGTACAAACTAGTGTAGAGTACATCACTAGTGACACACTAGTGAGTACAAACTAGTGTAGAGTACATCACTAGTGAGAACAAACTAGTACAGAGTACATCACTGGTGAGAACAAACTAGTACAGAGTACATCACTGGTGAGAACAAACTAGTACAGAGTACATCACTGGTGAGAACAAACTAGCACCAGAGTACATCACTGGTGAGTACAAACTAGCACCAGAGTACATCACTGGTGAGTACAAACTAGCACAGAGCACATCACTAGTGAGTACAAACTAGCACAGAGCACATCACTAGTGAGAACAAACTAGTACAGAGTACATCACTGGTGAGTACAAACTAGCATAGAGTACATCACTGGTGAGTACAAACTAGCACAGAGCACATCACTAGTGAGAACAAACTAGTACAGAGTACATCACTAGTGAGAACAAACTAGTACAGAGTACATCACTAGTGAGAACAAACTAGTACAGAGTACATCACTAGTGAGAACAAACTAGTACAGAGTACATCACTGGTGAGTACAAACTAGCACAGAGTACATCACTGGTGTAGAGTACATCACTAGTGAGTAAAAACTAGTGTAGAGTACATCACTAGTGAGTAAAAACTAGTGTAGAGTACATCACTGGTGAGTACAAACTAGTACTAGTACAGAGTACATCACTGGTGAGTACAAACTAGTACAGAGTACATCACTAGTGAGAACAAACTAGTACAGAGTACATCACTGGTGAGTACAAACTAGCACAGAGTACATCACTAGTGTAGAGTACATCACTAGTGAGTAAAAACTAGTGTAGAGTACATCACTAGTGAGTACAAACTAGTACAGAGTACATCACTGGTGAGTACAAACTAGTACAGAGTACATCACTAGTGAGAACAAACTAGTACAGAGTACATCACTGGTGAGTACAAACTAGCACAGAGTACATCACTAGTGTAGAGTACATCACTAGTGAGTAAAAACTAGTGTAGAGTACATCACTGGTGAGTACAAAGTACATCACTAGTAGCAAGAGCACATCACTAGTTAACTAACTAGTGTAGAGAAGCTTAAGATATGCTGGTGGTTATGTATATTTCCATACTATCAAACATTATTTAACTCAACTATGTTTAATTATACATTAAACTAAATGATTTTACTTCATCATAAGTTATTCTGACTTAATATACTTTATTCCAAATGATTATAGTTTATTCTAAAAGAACATAAATTCTATAATATACTATTTACACGATTATACTTCAATCTATATAATGGCCAATTGTAACTCGAATACCCGGAAAATAGGTTGATTGCCTTCGTAACATTTAAGATGGATATTAAATGATTAAATAAAAAAAAAAGATTGAATTGAAATCATACATAGACCAGTAAATTTACACCAATATATATAACTAATATAAAGATTTATTTACACCAATATATGTACTTAGTAAAAACTGATTGGTTCAAAAGCAAGGAGTTGAATATTTTAATTAATTCTTTCCATTATTTCATTTTTCTATAATTCTAATTACTTATTTTGTGTATATTTAACATTATAAATGAACCCCTTCAGAAAGAAGTACCCCTTCAGAAAGAAGTACCCCTTCAGTAGCGAGGGTAACGAAGGCAATACCCTTCATTACCCTTGAAAGCTAATACCCTTCGCATACCCTTTTTAGATGCACTTGAGAGCAACATTGTCTAAACGAAGGCTATGAAGAGGTTTTTGGCTCTCGTGTTTAACGCATACAATTTATAACATCTACAGCAATTTATCTGATGTTAGCCCTCACACTACTAGTGTGCCGTATAGGGTACGTGGCGAATTATCGGTCAGTTCTACATCTTCGGTCATATAAGAAAAAACAATAAAAATTATTATTATTACACAGTGCTATCTAATCGTTGTCTATCGTTTTTATTTATGTGACCGAAGATGTAGAACTGACAAATAATTCGTAACTTACGTATGAGACCGTAAGATGCGATTAAATACAGTCTTGAAACATTGATTTTGTCTAACAGAAGAAAACTTTAGAAAGAGAATGAGAGTTCCTCTCTCACGCTTCAGTAGAATATTTCTCATGATAGATCAAATTGCAAAGAGAAAATATTTATACTATATAATTTACTATAGATAAAGAGAACATATAAAAATTAATAGACGAAGAGAAAATAAATACTATATATAAAGCACTTTTAGAAAAAGAGCATTAAATGGATAAATGCAAATTCTTGCTATTTAGGGTAAGTTCCGAGTTATCGGACGATTTCATATATCAAATCATAAGAAAAAAGTGTAATAATTATATAATTTAACTGGTTATCATGGATAACAATTATAATTACCGATCAAAATAAGTTATATAATAAACATTAAATATTTTTTTCTTATGAACGGAAATGTGGAAGGGTCCATTAACTCGTGACTTACCCTTCAATACATCACACACTATACACTCGATAGCAGTGTGTGTACTGTACACTCGATACGGTGTGTACCTAACTAGCAGTGTGTACTTTAATTCACTCACTGCATATGCATTTGTTTTGTTTATATCGGCAGATAGTTAAAGAAGGACAGACCGTAAGTCATTAGATAGAGCTTGGCAGTGAACACAAACAGAACAAACATTGCTGTGTAGGTCACAACTGCAGGGTAAGGGGGTAATTACCGGATATGCGAAGAGATACTTCCTTACAAGATACCGGACAGAAAACTATTGATGTGTAACTATTGATGGGTTACTATTGTTGTCATATACTGTAGGCAATGATTATAGATCAGTTATATTAAAAGGATAACTTCATATTCAGATATGTTTTTGAATGTGTATCTACATATGCAATTTGAAAGTCAAAAGATATTATTATTTAAATTAATTTGAAATTGTAAGAGTCCAGTAATTGGTTTATTACATATGATATTAAGTAGATATAGATATTATATTAATGAGTTATATATGCATAATTATCAGTATCTATTAATATATGGTATAAATTTATATTGACTTAAGATAAAGATGACCTTCTTTAGTTTTTTTTCTAGAAGGGTAAATTACGTTATTCCGACTATTACGCAATTCCGTACATTAGTAATTATCAGGGCTGGGACAATATGCTCTAAAAACTATAGATCCCAAAAATATTATAGACGGAGAGAATTAAAGAGCATTGAATGGTTCTACACCAGCGGTATATAGTATTCGATACCACTTCATTTCGTCTATGATATTTTCGGGATCTATAGTTTTTAGAGCATATAGTCAAAGCCCTAGTAATTATAATCTATACAAACTAGTCTAGACAAGAGAATGGTCCAAGCCATCATATTTTAGCATTTCTAAGGTGCTGTTTGTTTGCACAGTCAAATTGCTCTGACCCAAGTTTAAAAAGTAGTTATTCAGCTTTCACACTATTTCTTTTAAATGGTCTAAAAAAATCAACAATAAGTATAATCACTATACGGCCTACCCAGTAAACATGAGACAATATAGGCCGAGCCAGCGAAAAGTAGGGAAAGTTACGAATTATCGGTCGGTTCCACATCTTCGGTAATAAGAAAAACTGTATAATTATAAATATATTTTTATTGGTATCCATGATACCTGCAGATTAAAATTAAATATTACTAGCTATTTTCTTATATGACAAATAATTCGTAACTTACCATACCTCCAAACATGTGAAAATATAGGCTGGGATAGCGAAAAATAGTGTCATTATCTACTCCTCACCACTAATTTCTGACTGGGTATGGAGACTGCTCAATAGTTTAACAGGTTGTACCAACCCCAACCCTTTCATTCTCTGTAACCTTGACCACCAGTCTCTGGTTGAGTAAGGGGGGAGGGGGACACGTGGGTAGGTTACGTAAAAAGTCAATGGGTAAGTTACGGGTTATTAGAGGCTTACAAGTTTTCGATCAGAAGGAAAATTTAGTATGAGAACTTTATTTAAATTGGTATCCATGATACCTGCAAGCACCATGGATACCAATTCAATGATACGTACACGTATCATGGATACCAATTAAAATAAAATATTAAACATATTTTTTTTTTCCATTTTATGAATTTACACTAACTAGAAATGAATATTATCGCACGTACGAATTTAATTTAATAAATGGTTATTCTTTATCCAAATTAGAGACGCTTTAATATATTAGACATTAAGTTATTTTCTGTTCGTTCATGGAGTAGTCTATAAATGGAGAATGATATCAGATAAAAAATAAATAAATAAGAAAATATTTGTATTTGATGAATAGAATTTTGATAGACATGTTCCCAAACATTCATAATTCATTAAACTGAATACTTAGTAATAGTGAATGAATATGATCACTATTATGATGAAGAATATGATCACTATTATGATAAAGAATATGATCACTATTATGATAAAGAATATGATCACTATTATGATAAAGAATATGATCACTATTATGATAAAGAATATGATCACTATTATGATAAAGGTTAACACAAGACATGTTGCAGACATGTTTCACCAGTGAGAAACATGCAGACATGTTTCACCAGTGAGAAACATGCAGACATGTTTCACCAGTGAGAAACATGCAGACATGTTTCACCAGTGAGAAACATGCAGACATGTTTCACCAGTGAGAAACATGCAGACATGTTTCACCAGTGAGAAACATGCAGACATGTTTCACCAGTGAGAAACATGCAGACATGTTTCACCAGTGAGAAACATGCAGACATGTTTCACCAGTGAGAAACATGCAGACATGTACAACAGTAAATAGGAAGAAGGGTTAAAGTTACAACAGAAAGCAACCGCATTTGCACCATTGACTTATGAAACTTGGTTGAATTACATGTTAAAATGAAACAGGTAGACTCAACCAACAGTGAATGGTAAGGGGTAAGTTTCGAGTTATCGGACTGTTCTACATATCCGATCTTATAAATAAAAGTATTATAATTAATAAATTCATATTCAACTAATTATCCAATATACCAATTATATAATATAATGAATTAAAAAGGCAAGTAATATAAAAATGATAAAATAGTTTCAACCCAATTAATCTACAAAAATATTGACAATTACTATATAATTATATATATACCTATATAATTTCATAGCAGTAAATGTGAAGAGTAATTAAAACTATTGTTATACGTACATATAACATAGATGTGAAATTCAGTACATCTGTAAATGGCAAACAATCTTCAAAATTAGCACAAACGGTAAAACGAAAGTCACACCACCACATCACAAAGAAAAGCACAAACACTAAATAAAGAAACAACAAAAACTATAACATCATCACTAGGGTTGTGACAATATGCTTTCAAAATCATAGATCCTGAGAATATTATAGAGAATTAAAGAGCACTGAATGGTTCTACACCAGCGGTATATAGTATTCGATACCATTTCGTTGATATTCTTGAGATGTATGATTTGAAAGCACATTGTCACAACCCTTCACTCGCATACCTACTGCACTTCACACACGCGTTGTACGAGGCGTCAACGTACAATAAGGGACCAACAGATTCACTAGCCTTGGTATTTCTCAAAAAAAAAACCTCAAGGATATTTGCTAGAACCAAAAAACAGAAATCGGTACGTGAAGACAACATCCGATGTAACTGGTTAGGGATATATAAGCTATTTGGGGTAACTTTTGTTTGAGGTAACTTTTGTTTGAGGTAACTTTTGTTTGAGGTAACTTTGGTTTGAGGTAACTTTGGTTTGGGGTAACTTTGGTTTGGGGTAACTTTGGTTTGGGGTAACTTTGGTTTGGGGTAACTTTGGTTTGGGGTAACTTTGGTTTGGGGTAACTTTGGTTTGGGGTAACTTTGGTTTGGGGTAACTTTGGTTTGGGGTAACTTTGGTTTGGGGTAACTTTGGTTTGGGGTAACTTTGGTTTGGGGTAACTTTGATTTGGGGTAACTTTGATTTGGGGTAACTTTGATAAGGTATGAATTATCGGACAGTACCACATTTCCGATCATGCAAGAAGGAAATATATAACTTGACATTTATTTGGTATCCATGATACCTACAGGTATTGTGTATACCAATTAAATTACCTAGTTAAAAATAAACATTTCTCAACTGTTCGAAAATGTGGAACTGTCCAATAATTCGTAAATTACCCTAAACATACTAAACGCATTCACATAAAATGAGAATGTGATTCAGTATTAGTTTCATTCACAACATCGTAACATTTTCACTTTCGTTTGAGTCTGACGACTAAATTAGCCAATACACAACATACGTTAAGAGGAGGAACCGTAAATACAAATTAGGTAGCATCATTTTGCCTGCATTCAACGGCAAGGTTTGGATTCGAGGCCAACTAACACTGGACCCTGAACAACCAAGGTCTGCATCCACTATGACAATTAAAGGAATTAACTACCATCTAGATGACAATTTAAAGGAATTAAGGACCATCTACAGCAGTGGTTCTAAGTATTTCTCTCGCACACCCCTCGCTTTTCTCAGGCACCCCCTGTGCCTGAGCATTGAAATAGATTGAAAAGCTATAGATATAATACATTACTATGATGTGACCAATATAATCACAAGATCTTGATACAAATATACTCCGTGTATACTCTGCAAGATAGTAACAGCAAGAAATGAACCTTTAACATGAAACAGCCGCACCAGTTCCCCATAAACAATCCAGACCCCAAAGGGGTGCCGGACACCCCCAATTTAAGAACCACTGCTTAGAAGTTCGACGCGAAACATCAGGTTGTGCAGGTTAGATTCCGGTACTATTTCTAGGCCACGATAAATCAGTCGGTAATAAAATGGTACCGCATCACAGGTAGAAATGTTTATAGGGACAACATTACACCTAAAAGCAAAGGCTTGAACATGTGAACAACTGAACATGAGTGAACTTATGAGCATAGGTAAAAATGAACATGAGTTTGAACTTATGAACATGAGTTTGAACTTATGAACATACAAGTGAACATGAGTTTGAACTTATGAACTTCCACAAATGAACGCACAGTGTTGCCAACAAATGGCACACAGCTTGAAGGTTACAGTGAATGCATTCACCACTCTGCATCCAGGCTACCAACCTCTTTCACACCACTCAGGTATCCAGGCTACCAACCTCTTTCACACCACTCAGGTATCCAGGCTACCAACCTCTTTCACACCACTCTGGTATCCAGGCTACCAACCTCTTTCACACCACTCTGGTATCCAGGCTACCAACCTCTCACTCACCACTCTGGTGGTGAGTATACTCATATACAATACATACAAATAATACGTAATAATATTAATGCTGACGTACCAAGAAGATAATTAACGACCACTTTTAATAGAGGTTTGCAATAACAAAGCATGATGAAAATAATAAACAGTACAATTAAATACACAGTAATTTATGGCGAGATAAAAAGAACTGTTAGTGCTCATTTTAATGTAGATAATGCATCTTACCCACGTGACTGCATTACTGAGTAACTACTGGTAATTGTGATGAATTACTGAGTAACTTTTGGTATTATGAAAGAATTACTAGTAATTACAGACTTTACAGTAAGTTACTTTATACATGTTCTAAGTTAATTTGTCTTGTAGTATGAAGAAAAATAATATGAATTAAATTAAAAACTAATGAGGGATATAATCGTAGAATGAAGACAATTGAAATTTTATCAGAGTTGGGCTCTATGTCAAAAAAAAAAGTAATATTTTTAAATTTCATTTTCAATTCAAATAAATTTATATTGATTAGTTTTAAAATAGAAATCACAGATACTGTTTTCACAGATTGTACTAACTACAACGAAATAATGCTCAAATAGAGACACCCTCAGTACTCTGAAAGTGAACGAGTGCCAAGTCAAACAATGTACCAATTTGACATGTCGAAACGTCTTGTGACATGCGTTACCACCCACTTCCCGAGAACTGTTAGCGTCATTAAGTACAGAGATGTTACACGTAACAATAACTTCATAACAAATTATCAAAACACAGACAGACACACTAACCAATTAGAGGCAGGTAAACAACCTTGGAAATACAGGTTGGGAGAAGGTGGTACGAGATGTGGACCTATATGATGGTTGTATGTACCTATAGATGGGTGTATGTGTGCCCATAGATGGATAGAACATATGCCCGTGTGTCTACCATATGAGCTAAAAAATATTACAATAAAATAAGTTGACATTTTGTTTAGCTACTTTAAAATAAAAGCTTAACTTTTTAACGGGGCACCCTGCATAGTAACTTTAGTAAGTGCCAGCAAGAGATAAGCAAGTCGATAGCAATTCTAATTTGACAATATAAAGTATAGCTTTTGAAATATCTTATTTTAAGAAATTGTAGTAAATACACCAAGCTACCATTTGAAGTTTTTTTCGAACAAACCTATTCACTATTGAAGGATGATAGGCAATTCTGTCAGTATTGGAGTAAATTATAAGTCCATACGTAAATACTAAATAGTCGATCACATAACATTTTTATTTAGAATTCTTCAATGCACCAGGCTAGCATTTAAAGTTAGTTTCAAACTCCAAAATCCCCAACAACAATCAGGGGGCGTTCTTTAGGCTGCGTCCTAGCGAGTCGCAGCAAAAATGTAATAATTAATAAATACAAAAATGCATAATATAACCATGTAAAATAAACTTAAGATATTAAACTTACACTTGAATCATCTCCTTGGCAGTTCGAATCAGTGGTCCACAAATTCATGATTGAATTTTTCACTTTAAAATAACACTAATGAATGCTTAAAAGGAACTATATTAATAACTAGCTGCACAACACTCTCCTACAAACAAAACTGAAATAACACAGCAATTAATAGTGAAAGAAAACGTAATTTATAAATTCTATCTTCACAGTCTCATAATAACTAAAAGATGGCTAGGGTAAGTTCTGAGTTATCGGACGGTTCCACATTTTCGATCACATGAGGAAAAAAATTATTTTAATTTCAAGTGCGTATCCTCGATACCTGAAGTTATCAAGGATACCGTTTAAATTAAGTTATAACTATTTACTTTTTTCTTATATGATCGAAAATGTGGAACCGTCCGATAACTCGTAACTTACCCTAGTTCACAACAAGCTAAAGACAACAAACAACCCAATCACTAAAATGTGAAGGCAGCAAAGAGTACTGTACTCTCAGTAAAAATAGACCTCACGAACGGTCTAATATTAGTAAGTTGGCAACGAGGGAGTACGTACCCTCTAGTCATAGCGGTTAGGAAAATTATATACTAGCAGATATAATGCCACGTTTTCACCGTCCAGTTTACGCCTCTTCAATTAATTACGGTTGAATGAATTAATAGCTGTAGAAACGCTAGTAGAGACTGCAAGTTTGCTCGGACGGTGAAAACGCGACGTTTAACCTGCTAGCATAGAATGTGCCTTAAACAACCACACACAACGTCAACAAAAGACTCAACAACCAAGTCATTCAACCAGGGATTTTACTCCTCAACCATTTCGACCCAACAAAAAAAAATTGTAATAGTAAAAATTGGAATTTGGCATCTAACGTCTAGAGTCTAGACCGAGAGAATTAAAATGAATATTTGTCAGTTAATAACTAAAATTAATAGAGAGAAGAATCTGATGGATATTGAAGATAATTTCAAAGAACTGAAACTAGAAGTCTAAGGTTGATAAAGAGTTGTGATATAATAGGATGGTATGGTTAAATGATGTAGGATGGTATGGTTAAATGATGTAGGATGGTATGGTTAAATGATATAGGATGGTATGGTTAAATGATATAGGATGGTATGGTTAAATGATATAGGATGGTATGGTTATATGATATAGGATGGTATGGTTAAAGTATTTATTCGAAGAGGTTCTGATTGGGGAAAACAAGGCGCGTAAGTATTTGGGGTAAGTTATTAATTATTGGTCAGATCCACATTTTCGGACACGTAAGAAAAACGATATAATAATAATTATTATTTAATTTAAATTGTTATCCATGATACCTCCGGGTTAGCAGAAGTATTAGATAGCACTGTGTAATAATAACTTTTTTTAAATTGTTTTCTCTTATATGACCGAAGATGTAGTACTGACCGATAATCCGGAACTTAGCCTAACAACTTTTGAAAGTTGTAACAACTTTTAAAAGAAGTGAACAAACAACTTGTAACTTTTCAAAGAAGTACCTAACAACTCTCTCGAAGGGCACGAGGAAAATAGAAGGCAATTGCAAGGATGATAGCATCGTAACGTGATGTCCTGTATACTGTGCGGATCAGAAGAGATACAAGTGCGTTAGACCAGTCAACAGTAGATGAAACAGACGAGAAACCCAACACAAAAACTATACAAGGAAAATGACATACATCACTGGGAGATACGTAACTAGGGATTTATTTACCAGGTTAAACAGAACTAGGTGAAAAATCTCCTAGGCTATACAGAACTAGGTGAAAAAATCTCCTAGGCTATACAGAACTAGGTGAAAAATCTCCTAGGCTATACAGAACTATAAAAATCTACTAGGTTACAAGTAACTAGGTAAAAAATCTACTAGGTTATAAGTAACTATCACCAGGTAATACGTAACCAGGCAAAGCGTTACCGGCTCGTTCACCGCAAGCCAATAACACAACAAATGCCGAAAGGTGAAGTTGCAGAAGTGATGCAAGTTGCAACTAAGTAGTGAATGCAGACAGACCTGGCTAGAATAGTGGGAAGTTGAAATAGTGAGCCTTGTGGTACAAATGTGTACCAACATTTCATTTAGGAGTTCAACTTCAGCCCTTTCGATTAGTGTGAATAAAACAGAATCTAGTTTATTATACAAAGGACTTAAAACAGATGAAGATTTGGAAGAGTTTCGTTACAGTATCAATCAGTTTCCCTTGAACGTTTTTTTTTCCCCTAGCTTTTCTAAAACGATTAACTGTTGCTATAAAAGATGTAAATAAAAAATCATGGAAAATGGAACAAAAGTTCATCTATAGTATTGCCGAACTGAAATTCAAAGACAAGAATTTTAACTATTTTAATTGCCAAACGCTACGAAAGATCCTTTTAAAGCTAGGGTAGCTTACGAATTATCGGTCAGTACTAAATCTTCGGTCATATAAGAAAAAACAATATAAAAATAATTATTATTACACAGTGCTATCTAATAATAATTTTTATGTCTTTTTTTGTAATGTCCGAAGATGTAGTAGTGACTGATAATTCGTAACTAACCCCAACAACAAAATCCCATTGTAAAGTTTCGGGACAGAGTTCAGCTCAATGAATTGGCCAATAGAGGTGGAATTGAATAGCCTTTTATTTTATAGCCATTGAATGGTAATGAGGCAAGGAATGCATTCCGGAATTCCAAGCGGTTCCCAGGCGTATAGGGTGTCTATAAAGCCTATTGTCTGCCTTTGCCAGATATTAAATACAAAGGGAAGTAAAAGTAAAGCGAATTGACAGAGCGAACAAACGTAACTTTTTGAAGGGGATTACTTTACCGTTTTTTATTTACTACCGATTAGATTACCTTTTCCTGCTTTACATACTTTACTATTTTGAATATATTTAAAATAGAATCGATTACCAAAATTGAACTTCGATATTTCCTTCGAATCAGGAACCATAGAAGCTGCAAAATAAATTCCAAGACAAAATAGCTTGCAAATTCACTTCACTTTTTTAATTTAACAAAAGAGAGTCCATAGAATATATTTAAATAAACAAAAAGAGCATCTCTGTGTGGTACATCAACACATGTGTAACATCATCTGCTCTACACAGGAAGCGCACCATGTGTTGGAACATCTGTATACATCACACAGAACATTGACTTGTGTGGATGGGGATTAGAATAACATTCATTTTCAAACCTATATAAAACGGTGAAACTATATTATATAGATTACTGAAAACTTGTGCGGCTACGGATTATAATAATCCTACTATTTATCAAGTAAAAGTGGAAATAGACAAGCCTAGGAGCATTAATCAATAAGATTAATCACTTATAGTTTCTACTCTGTTTGCTCTTATTAGCTATAAACAAATAGAGAAAATGTGTTACTCATCAAAAGATATCACGAGTCACTGATATTGGTTATTGTGTCAATTCTTATCTTTACTATGTTTAGTAGACAAAGGAACTAAGTAGTGTACAGGACTACCGTGCACAGAATAATGCACAAGTAAAGGTACATTTTTATTTAGAGCAATAATATAACCCTTAAAGGTGGACAATAGGGTTATAAATTATAGAGTTACAACCCTTCAATCACTAATCAAGCATTAGGTAGGGTTAGTTCTAAATTATCGGTCAGTACTACATCTTCGGCCATATATGAAAGAACGAACATTTAGTACTGACCGGTAATTAGTACTGACCCATTTCCACAACAGATGCTAGAGGCAAAACAGCTGTGGATGGCTATACCCTTAGTAGGTACCCAGTCTGGTACACAAATGGGATACTAGAAACTAATACCTAGAATATAATCTATGAGGAAACCTCTCGTAAAATTTAAACTTTGAAAGGTTTTCAACAATGAAAATTGTGTATCCAAGATAAAATGGCAACTGGTACAAGGGATACCATCACAACAGGACTAGAATAGTGTGTATCCATGATACGATGTCAACTGGTACAAAGGATACCACCATAACAAGACTAGAATAGTGTGTATCCATGATACGATGTCAACTGGTACAAGGGATACCACCATAACAAGACCAAAGAAAGAATGAAATCGAGCTGAAAATAATGGTAAATCAGAAATCATTTTAAACAACATTTGCCTCGAAATGAACCATGAAATTTAAAACAAAATCACAGATTTTAGGATAAAGCAAATGTGATAAAGATAGACAGGGAAACAAAGAGGAGAAAGAAGGAAAGACACAAATTGCGACAGTTTTGAAGCCATGTTGGCAGTGAAACCCAGAAAATACGCACACACTAACACCAGAACATCTTTATAGCTAGCTAATCATCACACCGAATGATGCAAACTATACAAAAGACAATACAGTGAACCACCACAGGCTTATTGTAACACAGAGAGTATTTAAAAACACAATGAACTGTGATGTGGCCCTAGCTGCTGAGAGAGCAGCACTCACACCACCACACGCGGCAAAGGCAAAGCACGTACTGAGTCACAGAAAACTATTGGGACTTTACAATGAGAGTTCAAGGGGGAGGAGCCTATTCTACCTATTGTCACAATAATTGTGAATGGGATGTGATATTGTATCATGGATACCATAGTGTAGGTGGAACTGTAGGTAGGATACGGCACGCGATGAGTGGTATAGATAATATTATCGATAGAGTGGACAGGTGCTTTGTTTACATTCTAAATTCAAGGTTACTCGAGTTAGCACATTCTGATGAAGGCAAATTGCAAGGAGTAGTTTGCAGGCAAATTGCAAGAAGTAGTTTGCAGGCAAATTGCAAGAAGTAGTTTGCAGGCAAATTGCAAGAAGTAGTTTGCAGGCAAATTCCAAGGAGTAGTTTGCAGGCAAATTCCAAGGAGTAGTTTGCAGGCAAATTCCAAGGAGTAGTTTGCAGGCAAATTGCAAGGAGTAGTTTGCAGGCAAATTGCAAGGAGTAGTTTGCAGGCAAATTGCAAGGAGTAGTTTGCAGGCAAATTGCAAGGAGTAGTTTGCAGGCAAATTCCAAGAAGTAGTTTGCAGGCAAATTCCAAGAAGTAGTTTGCAGGCAAATTGCAAGGAGTAGTTTGCAGGCAAATTCCAAGGAGTAGTTTGCAGGCAAATTCCAAGGAGTAGTTTGCAGGCAAATTCCAAGGAACAATTGGCAGGCAAATTCCAAGGAGTAGTTTGCAGGCAAATCGCAAGGAGTAGTTTGCAGGCAAATTCCAAGGAGTAGTTTGCAGGCAAATTCCAAGGAACAATTGGCAGGCAAATTCCAAGGGACAATTTTATAATGTCAGAAGTAAAAAGGTCTAAGGTTTAGGAATGTGAATAGGGATCACAGGAGCATTTCAAAAAGCAGTATAAACTGAATGGCAGTTTTTGCTGATGGTTATTGTCCTTTAGAAAAATAAAAAAAAACTATTTCACTGATTAAAATAATTAGAATTTAACCCTTTAAGTCCTGGCGACTAACACAAACCTACTTAATTAAACACGTATGTAATTTATACAGTATTTACCACTATACTAATTAGCATAAATTTCATCAAAATGAAATAGTCTGAACGGTTTAGTACACATAGAATTATTATGTTAATAACTGTGCTATTTAACCCCTTACTGCCTGATGGTAAGTGGAACTATTGCATAATAAACAATGGAAAATACGGAGCTTTTGTGGTTACTATGAAGACACTTTTGTAATGGAAATAATAACCAGTGAGTATAGCTTATTGAACCTTAAATGATTATTGTAACATTTAGGGTTTATTGTTAGTTATCGGACGGTTCTACATTTTCGATCATATGTGAAATATTTTATCATTATTTAACTTATACCATTAATTATTTTAGTAGGGGTTTAACGTCTGCTTCGGAGCTAAAGGCCATATCGCTGACGTCAAAAGGAAATTAAATACAAGGGACTGGAAGAAGCAGTCAGAAAGAAAAGTAGCTCCATGAACAAAGTCACTTATTACCGTCGGTGACAATGCTCATGGATGCAGAAAAGCTACGACGTGAATGCAGTCACTTACCAAAGAATGTGACGAAAAAGAGACAAGAACCAGTGGCTGCACTCACACATAGAAGAGGAAAATGAAGAGGTGATAGTAAATGAAGCCTACGAGCCTACCTAACACAAGATCTAAGAGGAAAATGAAGAGGTGATAGAAAATGAAGCCTACGAGCCTACCTAACACAAGATCTAAGAGGAAAATGAAGAGGTGATAGAAAATGAAGCCTACGAGCCTACCTAACAGAAGATCTAAGAGGAAAATGAAGAGGTGATAGTTAATGAAGCTTACGAGCCTACCTAACACTAAATCTAAGAGGAAAATGAAGAGGTGATAGTAAATGAAGCTTACGAGCCTACCTAACACAAGATCTAAGAGGAAAATGAAGAGATGATAGTAAATGAAGCTTACGAGTCTACCTAACACAAGATCTAAGAGGAAAATGAAGAGGTGATAGTAAATGAAGCCTACGAACTTAGCCTAGGTCTTGAAATTTTTTTTGATCGAATAAGAATGGAATTTTCGAACACATTCGTATAAAATATGAATTCTAATTTTTCTAGTTCTACATTAAATAACTTGATAAGAACATCTTATCGCACTATGGAGAAAAAAGGATTAGAGGGTTAGTTGCTAGTGTACTTTTAACAAGGTGGAGTGTAACCTTGTTCACTAATAATTAGTTCCCATGTTCATTTACGTTAAGCAGTGTGAACATCACCAAAAGGTGAATAAAGCTGTCAAAGCTCATCACGTTATCACCCTCTAAGGTGATCAGATAAGGTGATCTTGGTGAACTATTGATATTTGATCAATTGTATTATTGGTAGGGTTTAACGTCTGCTTTGACGTTAGCCATAGCGCTAACGTCGAAAGGAAATTAAGTACAAGACACTGGGAGATATCAATTAAAATATGATCGCAAATGTGGTGTCGTCCGATAACTTGAAATTTACCTATTAGGACTCAATATCAAAACAGTTATTTTTTCATCATTTAACGAGATTAATCCAAATAATAAAATTAATAATATGAAAATCGAAATAGGGTAACCACTCTTTACCGAACATTTTTAAAATTACAGCTCGAGAAATTTCTAAGCGTCACTAGAGATAATATTTACAGTCCTTAAAAAGTCATTAATACAACTTTAAAATTTCCGCACAATGCATCTATTGTGTACTTCCCTTTTTAAATATTGACCAGTGGCAAATGTATCACACTGTCATTTGACACCGTCCAAAGATGGGGCACCCACCCTAGTCATATTTCATGGAATTTTATTTTAGAGTGGTGCCACAAAAGATCAAGAGGGGAAGTTATGGTGGAGCCACAGTAGATAACATACTGTAGCCACACCATAACTATTCCCCTCTTAATCTTCTATGACCCCACCATAACTATTCCCCTCTTAATCTTCTATGGCCCCACCATAACTATTCCTCTCTTAATCTTCTATGGCCCCACCATAACTATTCCCCTCTTAATCTTTAATGATTTATATAACTATTCCCCTCTAAATCTTCTATGACCCCATCATAACCATTTCCCTCTCAACCTTCTATGACCCCACCATGACTATTCCCCTCTTAATCTTCTATGGCCCCATCATAAATATTCCCCTCTCAATCTTCTATGGCCCCATCATAACCATTTCCCTCTCAACCTTCTATGGCCCCATCATAACTATTCCCCTCTTAATCTTCTATGACCCCTCCATAATTATTCCCCTCTTAATCTTCTATGGCCCCACCATAACTATTCCCCTCTTAATATTTAATGATTTATATAACTATTCCCCTCTAAATCTTCTATGACCCCATCATAACCATTCCCCTCTCAACCTTCTATGGCCCCATCATAACTATTCCCCTCTCAACCTTCTATGGCCCCACCATGACTATTCCCCTCTTAATCTTTTATGGCCCCATCATAACCATTCCCCTCTCAACCTTCTATGGCCCCATCATAACTATTCCCCTCCTAATCTTCTATGGCCCCACCATAACTATTCCCCTCTCAATCTTCTATGAACCCACCATAACTATTCCCCTCTCAATCTTCTATGACCCCACCATAACTTCCTCCATGTAGGTTTCAAATTTCTGTGTACGGTTCAAGCAAAGACAAACACACACACAAACCCCTACACACATGTACGCACACACTCTGAGGCAGACACTATCGATCAGCTGCTTTCCGGCTCAGGGGGGGGGGGGTGGAGGGGAAGTGTTTGTGTGAGGGGTGGGTGGGGGAAATTAAAGAGATGGTGCAGTTGGTGGAGATGTGTCCTGACCCAATTTGATGCAGTCATTCATTAGATAAAAGAAAATAAGATCAAAGGAGATATAATTGGCAAAGTTGACAGTTTCCACTGGAAAATATAATTTAAAATAGTTTTACATTGAATAAATACCATTTTTATCGTAAAAAGATGCTCTTTTGATCCGATTCATTATGTATAACATAAATAAACGTAAAATACTAATCATTAAATTTACTACTATGTAAACGTACGGGAATTTATGTTCGAATAAATGAATAAAAATTCAATACATTTACAGTGCATCTTCCAAGTGTTTGAAATATTCAAGCAGTCCTATGCCTAAGGTATGGCCTAACTTCCTTTCTTCGCAAGGTTAGAACCAGTACAACAGCTGGAAAAGACTGGACAGTGTAATGGTTGGGGACTGGTACCGGATGAGTCATTAGGGATAAATGCACTTGGAATTGTAGGAAAAAAAAATCAGAAAAAAAGGAACTAAAGCAAAGGAAATGGAAATTAACGAGTATCAACGAGTAGGTACGCACTACACGAGCTGATAGAGGACATAAACAAACGAACCCACCACACGAGCAGACACACGCACCTCACGAGCACACACACGCACCTCACGAGCACACACACGCACCTCACGAGCACACACACGCACTACGCCAGCAGACACTCGCAACTCACGAGCAGACACACAGACCCCTCACGAGCACACACACACACGCACCTCACGAGCAGACGCACATCCCTGTGAATTGCTAACCACGGAACTGTTGAGGTTCCATCAGCTTTAACTTTTAGTGACTAATGACGTATCAGCTTTAAGTTGTTCCTTCTGGTAGAGATTAGGCAACATGAGATAGCAACACTGAAACACTTTCTAGAAAAGAGGTACTCGTGAGGTAGGGGAAGGTACGAGTTATCGGTCAGTTTCACATCTTCAGTCATAATAGAAAAAACAATATACTAATTACACAATTTGGAAAGATTTGAACTTCATTAAAGCTACAAAGAATGTCAGGACAAATGAAGCATAGAGAAGGATTAGGAGACATAAAATGAAACATAGAAATAGATAAATTTAATAGTGTAATTAACAATGTAGACACACACATCCAAGATATTATATTTACCTGGGTGTAAAAATTTGATAGTATTTAACAAAATAAACAGACATATTGCCTAATATTATTACATTTACCTGGGTGTAAAAATTTAATAGCATTTAACAATTTAAACAGACATATTGCCTAATATATTATATTTACCTGGGTGTAAGAGAAGGCTTATCAGCTGTGGCAAGTATAGCCGTGTTTTTGCTCTTCCTCTTGCTCCTTCTAGCGAGAGCAGGCTTCGTTACTTTTCCCCCGTGAGTAGCGCTTTTGTTGCTAGCAGTAGATTTTCTCTTGCAACCCACCGTTTGTTTTGTGTTAGCCCTCATAGCTCATGCTCAAAGGTGTATTCACTCAACACAGTGCACACAACAGCATGTATCTGATCATACCAAGGAATGCACTTTAAATACCAAATTCACTGCAACAGAACCAATCATGAGGATACGAACTGAACTGATGCTTAACACTAGAGCTAATTATATGGTATCCATGATACCTGCAGGTATCATGGATACCAGTTAAAATAACAAATATAATGATTATATTATCGTTTTATCTACTTGAAGAAAAAAATCCCAAGTATTTACCAATAATAATTTATGAGATACTAATGTTTGAAAAATATAAAGCAGTCAGACTGACTACTTTTGTTTTTATTATTATCCTCTACATAGGACGTAAAGACACACGCTACCTCACTGCACAGGAGCACAATTAACAAAGCAGGTGTGACAACCTAACAGCTGACAGGCGGAACCTGAGCGTGAGAATGGGGACTAGTGCAGCTAACCGGTACGGTTTAACCCTGAAGCTGGGGCCAAGCACAAGGTCAACTCTACTTAGTAGGATACCAATGGAGAACTAAACAAAATACCAAATATTAATCCTGTGCAGTTGAGCATAGCGTATCATAGATACAGTTTCGCAAATTGAGGACTACTAATATAAGACTTATAGTTAATATAATCAATTGTATGAAAAAAATATCGGTCAACTATCAATCAATGTCCGTATGAAATTAGTTCATTATGCTAACGTTTCTATAACTCTGGCCAACGTTTCTATAACTCTGGCCAACGTTTCTATAACTCTGGCCAACGTTTCTATAACTCTGGCCAACGTTTCTATAACTCTGGCCAACGTTTCTATAACTCTGGCCAACGTTTCTATAACTCTGGCCAACGTTTCTATAATTCTGGCCAACGTTTCTATAACTCTGGCCAACGTTTCTATAACTCTGGCCAACGTTTCTATAACTCTGGCCAACGTTTCTATAACTCTGGCCAACGTTTCTATAACTCTGGCCAACGTTTCTATAACTCTGGCCAACGTTTCTATAACTCTGGCCAACGTTTCTATAACTCTGGCCAACGTTTCTATAACTCTGGCCAACGTTTCTATAACTCTGGCCAACGTTTCTCTAACTCTGGCCAACGTTTCTCTAACTCTGGCCAACGTTTCTATAACTCTGGCCAACGTTTCTATAACTCTGGCCAACGTTTCTATAACTAACATCAAAGTATCGAATCGTTATTATTCAAGCCTAAACAGATAGAGACGACAATTACATAATCAGATTTTAACTAATCCTCCAGTCAGATAAAGTAATTAAATTAATTAAAGGAAGTAAGTATCTGCAATTCCTTTCCTTGGCTTCAAATTAACGTAATCCCTGTTATAACCAAAGTAAAAAATTAGTCTTATTATTTAATACTAGTGTATTTTCCAGTTAAAAGTACCGACTGTACAGTCTGTATTAACACAGACTGCAGCATTGCTTGGCTGGCTAGGGCAATGGGCTAGTGTCCTTGAGAACACCAAGCGCTAGGGCTAGAGTGTGACAAGCAAGGTCACATGTTAAAAAGGCTAGGGGTTTTTCAAGTGACTGTAACCAAATAGAACCAATCGCGCATTTTATTGAGGTAATGCTCTTTATTTTAGTATATAGAATTAAACATTTTTCTTTGAGCTTTTAAAATCATGTTACAGACTGTTACAGGTATCATGGGTACCAATTACAATAACGAATTAAATTATATTTTTTTAATTATTATTTAAACTATGAATAAATTTTAATGTTCCTAATTTGATATCTTTTTAAAATAATAATCAATTGAAATTTTAATCGGATATTTAGTCGACATTTGGTAATTGAGGCTTAACCCTACATTGATATACATTAATTGGCACGTGATATTATATACGCTTGATAAAAACTATGTAAATATTGACTGGTATATACCTGCCTATCTAAGTAATTCACCTACAGTAATAGTGTAATTAATGAATAAACTATCTAGTCATTCAAAGATGAGATCAGAAGGCTACATAAATAATCGTATGGATTAATCTTTTAATCAAAGATCAAATCAGATGGCTACAAAGATAATCTTTTGAATTAATCTTTTAATCTCTCCCCCACATGCATTTGAGGGTGTTACATAATGCAGCAACTCTGCTGAAGAGGAAATGCATTACTGAATGGTACTAGTGGTAACCGCTTGAACTACCAAACAGTCTATGCGACTTCATAGCTACTTTTCAAAAAAATGCATCTTCTAAACTATCATTGGTAGATACTAGATACTTTATTTTTTTTAGTAGGTATCCATGATACCAACAGATATAATGGATACCAACCAAGTGTTAATAAAATCACGATTTTTTAAGTAAAAATTGAACAATTTCATGTAGATATTCAGCACCGTAAAGACTAATAAATAATATTACCAGTTAAATATTAGTATAGTATTTAATTAGCTACTTTCGATGATAGTAATTCCATGGCATAGTTAAAATAAATATATCAAAACAAACCATAATAATTAATAAGGCTCATAGCCATAATGTACAACAAGCAATGCAAGGAAAGGTGCAATAATGAATTCTAAAGGAATGAAGACAACCGAATATAGACACAGTAATGAATATCTGGGCGTGTCGGTATGACGTCATCTTTTGCTCATCAGTAGACACACTTGAATGGCAATTAAGGGGCTTAGTAGTTAGATAACTAGTGGGGTAAGTTACGAGTTATTGGATAGTTCCACATTTTCGAACATATAGGTAAAGTAGGTACTTCATTATTATTTTACTTTAATTGGTATGCATGATACCTGCAGTATCATGGATACCAATTTAAACAGATGATTTTAAATTAACTTATATACATTTTGTTGTATGATCGAAAATGCAAAACAGTGAAAACCGTGAGCTAAACAAACTAGTTTCATATACTGACACTAGTTTCATATACTGACACTAGTTTCATATACTGACACTAGTTTCATACACTGACACTAGTTTCATACACTGACACTAGTTTCATACACTGACACTAGTTTCATACACTGACACTAGTTTCATACACTGACACTAGTTTCATATACTGACACTAGTTTCATATACTGACACTAGTTTCATATACTGACACTAGTTTCATATACTGACACTAGTTTCATATACCGACACTAGTTTCATATACCGACACTAGTTTCATATACTGACACTAGTTTCATATACTGACACTAGTTTCATATACTGACACTAGTTTCATATACCGACACTAGTTTCATATACCGACACTAGTTTCATATACCGACACTAGTTTCATATACCGACACTAGTTTCATATACCGACACTAGTTTCATATACTGACACTAGTTTCATATACTGACACTAGTTTCATATACTAACAATAACTTAATTCTAAGCCCTCCATATCAACTCAAAGCAAGTGAAGACAAAGTAACAAGCTACTACAATCAACAAATTGGTCTAACATCTCCGAGGCCTCATCGCTATACTAACAATAAAAAAGAAGCAGCCTTGTGTTCAAGGCAACACTACCATTATACAGCTAATTACTTGAAAACATAGTTAAACTATACACTTTGATACAATGAACAAAAGAGAATACTAGGGTAGATACCATGGAAAATTCCACCTGTTATAGTATGTAGAATGAATAGATATAGGACATACAAAGGTGAGGATAGGACATACAAAGGTGAGGATAGGACATACAAAGGTAAGGATAGGACATACAAAGGTAAGGATAGGACATACAAAGGTAAGGATAGGACATACAAAGGTAAGGATAGGACATACAAAGGTAAGGATAGGACATACAAAGGTAAGGATAGGACATACAAAGGTAAGGATAGGACATACAAAGGTAAGGATAGGACATACAAAGGTAAGGATAGGACATACAAAGGTAAGGATAGGACATACAAAGGTAAGGATAGAATATCCAAAGGTAAGGATAGAATATCCAAAGTAAGGACAAGAAAGGATAGAATATCCAAAGTAAGGACAAGAAAGGATAGAATATCCAAAGTAAGGACAAGAAAGGATAGAATATCCAAAGTAAGGACAAGAAAGGATAGAATATCCAAAGTAAGGACAATATCATTCGCTTTATAATTTAGCCTCAAATTTTTGGCACCCCGAAAAACAGCAGAAATCTGAACAGTTTCAAGGGATGGTTTGGACAGTGTGTACCACACTTTAGAGAAGTGCGAGAAAGAGATTCTACTTTATGAATATGTTCAAACAGCTAATTAAAAAATTTAGACAATTTTGAGCAATATTTTAATAATCCAAACATATATAGAATACCTAGAACAAGAAAACCAACTACGCAATTCAGCAGGTATTGAAGCAACAATACAATTTATTAAATTATAATAAACCTGTAATTCTGATCCAAATAATATCACTAAAATGAAATCATGTGTCCACAACCTCCTGAATTGAACATCTTAAATTGACAATCTACAACAGTTTCAACACTAAACTGTGATTAAATCTACAAAGCAAATGACTCTCTCTGCAGCTACCTCTCCATTCGGTATTATAATGTGTTTACTCAATTAATTCTGAGTATTCAACCAGTGTGTTACCTAGCTATGTTCTTTATATCTTTCTTTTTAACATTGCACAGAACACAAGTTCTATCGCCCAAGTAATACATAATGCAAGTAGCATCACACCAAGTAATACATAATGCAAGTAGCATCACACCAAGCGATACTTAGCACTAGCATCACACCAAGCGATACTTAGCACTAGCATCACACCAAGCGATACTTAGCACTAGCATCACACCAAGCGATACTTAGCACTAGCATCACACCAAGCGATACTTAGCACTAGCATCACACCAAGCGATACTTAGCACTAGCATCACACCAAGCGATACTTAGCACAAGCATCACACCAAGCGATACTTAGCACTAGCATCACACCAAGCGATACTTAGCACTAGCATCACACCAAGCAATATTTAGCACTAGCAGCACACCAAGCAATATTTAGCACTAGCAGCACACCAAGCGATACTTAGCACTAGCATCACACCAAGCGATACTTAGCACTAGCATCACACCAAGCGATACTTAGCACTAGCATCACACCAAGCGATACTTAGCACTAGCATCACACCAAGCGATACTTAGCACTAGCATCACACCAAGCGATACTTAGCACTAGCATCACACCAAGCGATACTTAGCACTAGCATCACACCAAGCGATACTTAGCACTAGCATCACACCAAGCGATACTTAGCACTAGCATCACTCAAATGATGCGTAACACCATTACTAGCACCAGCCAAAGGCTACCAAGCATTGTCAGTACCCTGTAAATACACACCATAGCCCACTGCCCCAAGCGGCGTCAACAATAACTAGCAACCAGCATGTAGGTACTTGTCCTTGATTTTAAAATGCTAGCTAGAGAAGTGAACTACGACAGAACTAGCACCAAACCAGTGCTAGTTGCACCAAACCAGTGCTAGTTGCACCAAACCAGTGCTAGTTGCACCAAACCAGTGCTGGTTGCACCAAATCAGTGCTAGTTGCACCAAACCAGTGCTAGTTGCACCAAACCAGTGCTAGTTGCACCAAACCAGTGCTAGTTGCACCAAACCAGTGATAGTTGCACCAAACCAATGCTAGTTGCACCAAACCAGTGATAGTTGCACCAAACCAGTGATAGTTGCACCAAACCAGTGATAGTTGCACCAAACCAGTGATAGTTGCACCAAACCAGTGATAGTTGCACCAAACCAATGCTAGTTGCACCAAACCAGTGATAGTTGCACCAAACCAGTGATAGTTGCACCAAACCAGTGATAGTTGCACCAAACCAGTGATAGTTGCACCAAACCAATGCTAGTTGCACCAAACCAGTGATAGTTGCACCAAACCAGTGCTAGTTGCACCAAACCAGTGATAGTTGCACCAAACCAGTGATAGTTGCACCAAACCAGTGATAGTTGCACCAAACCAGTGCTAGTTGCACCAAGCCACATTATAGCTAGTAGACACTAGCTTTATTACTCAACTCTCAAATTGTTCATATTTGATCAATATAGTGAGCAGACTGTTATTCTTAACAAGAAAAACACACAAGAAGTCACTCCTAGGTAGGTACACCGGGACAGCTGCTTGATATGCCTTATCTAGGAGATGAAGAGAAGGCATGCACTACTGATAACAATACAGTCATTAACAAGAGAAATGCTCTGATGTAACAACAACAGTTTGTTTCTCATCACCGTACAGCTAGTGATAGTAGCAGCTACAGGCATAGTAGTAACTACTATAGAGTGTACACAAAGATGGCTCTGTTACCCATTGTAATATCATCACTGAAATTATAGGCATCTAACTACTAGGGTAAAGCAACAATAACCAGATAAAAATTTCAATAAATATATTCAACTAATGTTACTAACTTCATATTTTGATTTTTTTAAATAATAACCTATTCCATCGGGCATCTAATTCGCAACTTGTAAATGGCACTTTACCCTACATACTATATACTATTAGCACACTATCACTGCATGTCAGATATGTAGGTACACTCTATTGGAATCTAATTAGGTACCTAATACCTACAGAAAGGTAATGCACAAAGCTATTAATTAGGTACAAGTTTCAAACATACTAGTTTTCAAATGAACAAATACGCTTCCCTTAAATACGAGACCGTACCAATTAATATTTCCTGTTCACTTTGAATAATAGGAAAGGTTCTAGGAAAAGAACCTACCTAATTAACTAACTTCTGGACACAGTCACTAGTTATATCCTATGTAACTAGAAACAGTTGCCCATGTTTCAGAGTGTGGCATTGGGACACTGAAATTGGCTTTCATTAGTATCTAAGTATCATGGTAATTAGGTTCTATTACCTAATGGCATTAATTCTCTAACCTATTGACAAATTAAAGACAGGAATATTTTTGTTCTTTGAGTATCATCAATGAATTACTCTGAATTAATTCCCATATCCTCATAAACAATTCTGAATTAATTCCTATATCATCCATCAATAATTCTGAATTAATTCCTATATCATCCATCAATAATTCTGAATTAATTCCTATATCATCCATCAATAATTCTGAATTAATTCCTATATCCTCATCAATGAATTATTCTGAATTAATTCCTATATCATCCATCAATAATTCAGTAATAAACCTCACAAGCACAACATATTGAAGCTATTCAATATGAACAAAAAAGATCACTATGAAAAAAACTGTCAGCTTCAACACCATGTTTCTAAGTGTGGCCAAAAAGTCACCAGTTCAAAATGAATTGGTCTCTCCAAGTTTTCTAAACTCAATTCACAACATTCAAAATTTGGCTCAAAGATTATTTCTTGCTATTAAAAAATGCCATTCAAATTCATGTCCGATGTATGGGCATCCTTTGAGTTTATTTGTTATTTACATGTATTACAACTTATTTCATACCTTTACATTAGACAGCGAGAAATTTTATTCTGAAAGTCTCAACTGGCTGGCGACTTTGTCCACACTTTACAACATGGCTTCTGCTAAATAGCTCAGGACTAGAGTTTGCAAGTTAGCTCTAAGAGTAGGGCTGTACAGATAGTCTTATTGGCCATTTTTAGGTACCTGTATTGAGCATTTTGTGGTATCCGTGCATTGGTAATAATTATGGTATCGGTACTCAATGTATCAGCCTTTTATTAAGATATCGTACTATTGGTATTAGAACTTGGGAAGATCACCAAAAACAAGCATCAATACTCGTAGTCGTTGTATCGGTAACAATTATTGTATTGGTACAACCCTATTTAAGAGATCTATAAATTGAATATTGATATAGTTTAATATCATTTTACTTATAAGAATATTAGAAAGGGATCATTCATATCTGGGAGCACCTATAAAGAGTACCTAAACCAAATGGTTTAGTAAGAATGGCTAACTTTTATACACCAGAATCAGATAGGTACCAATGAGGAAAAAGCTTCCATAATACTTCAACCAATTGTTTGACCAGCATCAACTGGTAGTAAATGAGTAACTAGGGTTAGTTTCGAGTTATTGGACAGTTACACATTTTCAATCATAAGGAAAAAAATAAGTACTTACCTAGTTATTTTATTTGGTATCCCTGATACCTGCAGGTATCATGAATACCTATTGATATAACTAGTTAAAAAATAATTATTAAATTTTTCAAATGTGATTGAAAATGTGGAACAATTCCTTAAATCAAAATTTGTCCTAGTTAAGTAGGTAGGTATGGGTAGCTTTATATAAATCAATACCTAGTATCTAGTTAGGTTTTAAACATTGATTTTACACCTTCAAAGATACAAACTAACATGCTATTAAATAACCTTGGCTGACATCTGTGCTAAAATAAGTGAATTAATACCTAGTTAACTATGAAAAATAATACCTAAATTGTAATGCCAAATAGCAAGATAAAACCTAGGTAAGATTTAAACTGTACCTACCTAGTATACTAACTAGGTAGTAATATATTTGAATAATCAAAGTATTTGGTTTTCAAAGGAACGAAGTTATTCACTATCTACCAACAAAGCACATGACAGAATATGTGCATTATTTCTACGCACACAACATGGATGATGTAAGTAAAGTAGGTATTCCTATTCTACCCGGCATCTCCACTTTAATGCATAAACACACAATACCTAACTTAAAAACACTTCATAATGTCCTTACAACACAAACTATAGCATGAAACTGCACTTAGTCAATAAAAGGAAACGTATGTTTGAATTGCCTCCACACAGCATTCGCTGTGTATTATACAGCTGAGAGAGAGACACACAGGCACTCACAAACCTCACTGCTCTAACGTCTGAACGACACTGAAAATTATTGCCTAGATAGAAAAACATTTCAGTCCCCAGAAAAAGCCGTATGGCTGTCAGAACCTATTTCTATTTCCTTCATTCAACAGTACATCAATAACATTAGAATATATATTAAACTATAAATAAAAAGGCAATTAAAATAATATGTAAGTCAGTAGATATGTTTATACAACAATAGTTCAATTCATCAGATCTAACTATAAGTAAACAATTAGGGTAAGTTACGAATTATCGGTCTGTTTCACATCTTCGGTCATATAAGAAACAATTATATAATAAAAATGAAATAATTATTATATTTCAGCTTGCTTTTTTTTATATGACGAAGTTGTGGAACTGAACGATAATTCGTCACTCTCTCTACACAGATTTAAGTATTAAAAGTACAAATTTCATTTTGAAACACCTAGTAAAACGAAATTACCTAGTTATATAGAGCTATCAAGAAAGTTTGCTATATCAACAATAATCATTTCTTAAAAACGCAAATAACATTTAGAAGACATATAATATACCATTAAAAATATGATATCAGGAACTATAGCATTTAAAAGAAATGTTATGGTGTACAATAGCATTTCAGATACAATCCACACGATGTAGTAGTACACGCTAGTACTTAAGTACAGTGCACAGTACGCGGTGCGTGGAGCAGTACTTACGCGATTGATCCGCAGTAACGGGTCGATATTGGGACACAGAGTTAAAGGGCAATGTACTCTCGGGGAAATGGAGGAGGGGGGGATAAATGAAGAAGGAAAATGGGAAGAGGGAAATCATGAACGGGGTAGATGAAGAGGGGAAATATGTCAGGAGGAAATGGAGGGGGTGGAGATGTTAAGGTGAAACAAGAAAAGGATAACTTGAATAAAGACCTTTATATAAATTATTGAATGTAGTGGAGATCAAAATAATGTAACAAATATTTACCGAAGTAAAACTACAAATGTTCCATCGAAAGGAATAAGGGAAATAATTTTGAAGTTATTAGTTATTACAAGGTGGGTGATTTCATAGGCAATATTCATCAGTAATTATATTAGTACTAGTTTATTTACCCGTTAAAAATAACGGGCCTTCAATAGTAATTTATTACACGTTATTAGGTTTCTTTCAGTTAACTCAATTAAAATTTATTTTTCTGCATAAGCTGATGCTATATTTTTTATAGATAAAATACATACAAAAATTCAATAAAAAAAAAATTAAATATCAAGTCAATATATTCCCGTGCGTTACATTCTTCATATTTAATACATGTCGAGTAAAAGCAGACACCAAATAAATAAATAAACACACGAGAGAAATTATTAGTATAGATATCCATCTGTCAGTTTAATAACTTTTTAACAGCACCCATACCATTGTAATTATCTTAACAATAGCACAACAGTTTCTAGTACCTCTTTCCACGGCATTACAGGGTATAACATTAATACATACCACCTCCTCACGACTATGGAAGTTGACTCAGTACTTTACCATTTAGAAACCATTTCACTAATTCGGAGAAAGGAGAACTAAAATCTTCTGCCCGCTGTGGAACATTGTACGCCAACTTCCGGTCACTGCATTGGATTAAAAAACACGCCAGAGTAGTGGTAGCTACGATACCAGACAAAGAATTTACGAGTGGTATTGGTAACAAATACTAGCCATGATACCAGACAAAACCTTCATGGGTAGTGGTAGCTATGATACCAGACAAAACCTTCATGAGTAGTGGTAGCCATGATACCAGACAAACCCTTCATGGGTAGTGGTAGCTATGATACCAGACAAAACCTTCATGGGTAGTGGTAGCTATGATACCAGACAAAACCTTTATGAGTGGTAGTGGTAGAAATGATACCAGACGACCCTTTCGACTGGTTTCTTTTATAGACATGTCTAGTACAAAATTCTCAGAATAATGAACATTGAAACTAAATACATGTACATATGTACTGTTAAACATATATTTATTAAAGGGAAAAATAGTTCGGTATCAAACTCGCACAAACCTCCATTCAACAAATGGGAAAACATGACCAATGAAATAATTCTACATTCCTTTCAAACCGAATACCCAGCTAGGTACAGACCTTGTGTAGCAAAGGGCATAGCTAGAACGTGATGGGGCACAAATGGTGCACCCCCTTCGAACTATTTCCGGGCAAATGATACGCGTGAGATGAACTGAAAAAATAGTAACAAATCAAGGAGAAACAGTAAATAGAAGAAAATAGTAGGAAAACGCCATAGAGCTTTTAGACACTCAGTATTCGGAAAGTGGGCATTAACGCACGTACAGTCAAAGAAAAGTGTATCCGTAATGATTAAGTCACAGTGTATTAATTTCACATTTCTAAAAGAAATTTTACTAATTGTAATGCTTGTCGATATTTTATAATTGGTCTGGGTACACGACGACAAATTTGTAAGATATGAAAATAATAGAAAACTGTGATTGTAGCTCTAGAAAAAAGAGTTATGTTGATAGCACATAGTGCTAGAAAAGAGTTATGTTGATGGCACATAGCGCTAGAAAAGAGTTATGTTGATAGCACATAGCGCTAGAAAAGAGTTATGTTGATAGCACATAGCGCTAGAGAAGAGTTATGTTGATAGCACATAGCGCTAGAGAAGAGTTATGTTGATAGCACATAGCGCTAGAGAAGAGTTATGTTGATAGCACATAGCGCTAGAGAAGAGTTATGTTGATAGCACATAGCGCTAGAGAAGAGTTATGTTGATAGCACATAGCGCTAGAGAAGAGTTATGTTGATAGCACATAGCTCTAGAAAAGAGTTATGTTGATAGCACATAGCGCTAGAAAAGAGTTATGTTGATAGCACATAGCTCTAGAAAAGAGTTATGTTGATAGCACATAGCGCTAGAAAAGAGTTATGTTGATAGCACATAGCGCTAGAAAAGAGTTATGTTGATAGCACATAGCGCTAGAAAAAAGTTATGTTGATAGCACATAGCGCTAGAAAAGAGTTATGTTGATAGCACATAGCGCTAGAGAAGAGTTATGTTGATAGCACATAGCGCTAGAAAAGAGTTATGTTGATAGCACATAGCTCTAGAAAAGAGTTATGTTGATAGCACATAGCGCTAGAAAAGAGTTATGTTGATAGCACATAGCGCTAGAAAAGAGTTATGTTGATAGCACATAGCTCTAGAAAAGAGTTATGTTGATAGCACATAGCGCTAGAGAAGAGTTATGTTGATAGCACATAGCGCTAGAGAAGAGTTATGTTGATAGCACATAGCGCTAGAAAAGAGTTATGTTGATAGCACATAGCGCTAGAGAAGAGTTATGTTGATAGCACATAGCGCTAGAGAAGAGTTATGTTGATAGCACATAGCGCTAGAGAAGAGTTATGTTGATAGCACATAGCGCTAGAGAAGAGTTATGTTGATAGCACATAGCTCTAGAAAAGAGTTATGTTGATAGCACATAGCGCTAGAAAAGAGTTATGTTGATAGCACATAGCTCTAGAAAAGAGTTATGTTGATAGCACATAGCGCTAGAGAAGAGTTATGTTGATAGCACATAGCGCTAGAGAAGAGTTATGTTGATAGCACATAGCTCTAGAAAAGAGTTATGTTGATAGCACATAGCGCTAGAGAAGAGTTATGTTGATAGCACATAGCGCTAGAGAAGAGTTATGTTGATAGCACATAGCGCTAGAAAAGAGTTATGTTGATAGCACATAGCTCTAGAAAAGAGTTATGTTGATAGCACATAGCGCTAGAAAAGAGTTATGTTGATAGCACATAGCGCTAGAAAAGAGTTATGTTGATAGCACATAGCGCTAGAAAAAAGTTATGTTGATAGCACATAGCGCTAGAAAAGAGTTATGTTGATAGCACATAGCGCTAGAGAAGAGTTATGTTGATAGCACATAGCGCTAGAAAAGAGTTATGTTGATAGCACATAGCTCTAGAAAAGAGTTATGTTGATAGCACATAGCGCTAGAAAAGAGTTATGTTGATAGCACATAGCGCTAGAAAAGAGTTATGTTGATAGCACATAGCTCTAGAAAAGAGTTATGTTGATAGCACATAGCGCTAGAGAAGAGTTATGTTGATAGCACATAGCGCTAGAGAAGAGTTATGTTGATAGCACATAGCGCTAGAAAAGAGTTATGTTGATAGCACATAGCTCTAGAAAAGAGTTATGTTGATAGCACATAGCTCTAGAAAAGAGTTATGTTGATAGCACATAGCGCTAGAGAAGAGTTATGTTGATAGCACATAGCTCTAGAAAAGAGTTATGTTGATAGCACATAGCTCTAGAAAAGAGTTATGTTGATAGCACATAGCGCTAGAGAAGAGTTATGTTGATAGCACATAGCGCTAGAAAAGAGTTATGTTGATAGCACATAGCTCTAGAAAAGAGTTATGTTGATAGCACATAGCGCTAGAAAAGAGTTATGTTGATAGCACATAGCGCTAGAAAAGAGTTATGTTGATAGCACATAGCGCTAGAAAAGAGTTATGTTGATAGCACATAGCGCTAGAAAAGAGTTATGTTGATAGCACATAGCGCTAGAAAAGAGTTATGTTGATAGCACATAGCGCTAGAAAAAAGTTATGTTGATAGCACATAGCGCTAGAAAAAAGTTATGTTGATAGCACATAGCGCTAGAAAAGAGTTATGTTGATAGCACATAGCTCTAGAAAAGAGTTATGTTGATAGCACATAGCGCTAGAAAAGAGTTATGTTGATAGCACATAGCGCTAGAAAAGAGTTATGTTGATAGCACATAGCGCTAGAAAAGAGTTATGTTGATAGCACATAGCGCTAGAAAAGAGTTATGTTGATAGCACATAGCTCTAGAAAAGAGTTATGTTGATAGCACATAGCTCTAGAAAAGAGTTATGTTGATAGCACATAGCGCTAGAAAAGAGTTATGTTGATAGCACATAGCGCTAGAAAAAAGTTATGTTGATAGCACATAGCGCTAGAAAAGAGTTATGTTGATAGCACATAGCTCTAGAAAAGAGTTATGTTGATAGCACATAGCTCTAGAAAATAGTTATGTTGATAGCACATAGCTCTAGAAAATAGTTATGTTGATAGCACATAGCTCTAGAAAAGAGTTATGTTGATAGCACATAGCGCTAGAAAAGAGTTATGTTGATAGCACATAGCGCTAGAAAAGAGTTATGTTGATAGCACATAGCGCTAGAAAAGAGTTATGTTGATAGCACATAGCTCTAGAAAAGAGTTATGTTGATAGCACATAGCTCTAGAAAAGAGTTATGTTGATAGCACATAGCTCTAGAAAAGTTATGTTGATAGCACATAGCTCTAGAAAAGAGTTATGTTGATAGCACATAGCGCTAGAAAAGAGTTATGTTGATAGCACATAGCTCTAGAAAAGAGTTATGTTGATAGCACATAGCTCTAGAAAATAGTTATGTTGATAGCACATAGCTCTAGAAAAGAGTTATGTTGATAGCACATAGCGCTAGAAAAGAGTTATGTTGATAGCACATAGCGCTATGTTGATAGCACATAGCGCTATGTTGATAGCACATAGCGCTATGTTGATAGCACATAGCGCTATGTTGATAGCACATAGCGCTATGCTGATGGCTAAAAGCATGCCACATGCACAGCTACCTGAGTAGTTATTAATAAACACAGAGCATGTGTGAGATAGAGCACACATACCAGTAACGGTAGAACATAAACAAAAGAACTACCCTCACTCTAAACAGAAACAACCAAAGCCTTAAAAGATGCACTCCATCTTGGTACTATTTCACTACTATAGGCTAAGCTACGACTTATCGGACTGTTCCACATTCTCGAGCATACGAGAAAATAAAAAGTTGAACAAAAATTATCTTACATGTCTTATATGATCGAAAATGTGGAACCGTTCAATAACCGAGACCTAACCCTATTTTTTAAAAATGGAAACAAAACTTTTCTATACTATTTAACAAATCAGTTACTATTCCCTTAGATTGTCCGACGTAACTAGCATTCTGAACGCTTTCTACAGGTAAGTAGGTAGAGAGATCTAGCAAGGGACTATCTAGCAGGGATAAGATAAGGGCATTGCATAGATAACGAGTTAACGACACTCAAAGTATAGAGTAAGCGAGTGAGTGTTTCAGGAACTAACTAATAGAGATAATGTGATGCAACAACGTGACAAACTTTATTAACATTGACCTATATAGTATGAGGGTACATCAAAAATAATGTCGAGGACATTGAATAATTACCAACACTAGTCATTTTAATACACTTATAGAGGACGACTTTGAATATAGTAAAGGAAACTGGAAAAAAATCATTGTGAAAATAATAAAAATATAGAATCTAATGAAACTGCTAAAAATTAGTATCTAGGATACGTTAAAGTGCATTATCCACGGTATATCAAGTTCAGTATCAACGATACGGAAAAGGAAATAGTATCCCTGATACAGCAAAACAGTATCCCTGTTGCAGAGACATGGTAGTAGCATTTATGGTAGAAACTTCCCTCGTTTCCCACAATGGCTAACCATGATCGATAATTGCTAATGGGGGAGGGGGGTGTTAAACCCTTGCAGTGCCGGGGGAGGGGGGGGGGAGGAGTCTGAGGGAGAAGCCAGTCAGCCAATAGAGTGAGGGAGAAAAATAAACCTCACGGACAGACAGTTAGTAGGGAAACTGAAATGGAAGCTAGTGATGACCAATGCAATACATACTGCAGATGAAGGGCAACCCTTCACTATAGACGAAGGGCAACCCTTCACTATAGACGAAGGGCAACCCTTCACTATAGACGAAGGGCAACCCTTCACTATAGACGAAGGGCAACCCTTCACTATAGACGAAGGGCAACCCTTCACTATAGACGAAGGGCAACCCTTCACTATAGACGAAGGGCAACCCTTCACTATAGACGAAGGGCAACCCTTCACTATAGACGAAGGGCAACCCTTCACTACAGACGAAGGGCAACCCTTCACTACAGACGAAGGGCAACCCTTCACTACAGACGAAGGGCAACCCTTCACTACAGACGAAGGGCAACCCTTCACTACAGACAAAGGGCAACCCTTCACTACAGACGAAGGGCAACCCTTCACTACAGACAAAGGGTAACCCTTCACTACAGACGAAGGGTAACCCTTCACTACAGACAAAGGGCAACCCTTCACTACAGACGAAGGGTAACCCTTCAAAGCAAGCAGAAATAACAGATCAATTGAAGCCCTTCAAAGCAAGCAGGACTAACCCTTCAATTGAAGCCCTTTCAAGATAGCACAACTCTTCAATTGAGGCCCTTCAAGATAGCACAACTCTTCAGTTGAGGCCCTTCAAGATAGCACAACCCTTCAATTGAGGCCCTTCAAGATAGCACAACTCTTCAGTTGAGGCCCTTCAAGATAGCACAACTCTTCAATTGAGGCCCTTCAAGATAGCACAACTCTTCAGTTGAGGCCCTTCAAGATAGCACAACTCTTCAGTTGAGGCCCTTTGAGGCAGTACAACCCTTCAGTTGAGGCCCTTCAAGATAGCACAACCCTTCAGTTGAGGCCCTTCAAGATAGCACAACCCTTCAATTGAGGCCATTTGAGGCAGTACAACTCTTCAATTGAGGCCCTTCAAGATAGCACAACCCTTCAATTGAGGCCCTTTGAGGCAGTACAACTCTTCAATTGAGGCCCTTCAAGATAGCACAACCCTTCAATTGAGGCCCTTTGAGGCATCACAATCCTTTAATTGAGGCCCTTTGAGGCAGTACAACTCTTCAATTGAGGCCCTTTGAGGCATCACAATCCTTTAATTGAGGCCCTTTGAGGCATCACAATCCTTTAATTGAGGCCCTTTGAGGCAGTACAGCTCTTCAATTGAGGCCCTTTGAGGCAGTACAACTCTTCAATTGAGGCCCTTTGAGGCAGTACAACTCTTCAATTGAGGCCCTTTGAG